>PVLC010048664.1:0-11178 GCA_004027655.1 Graphiurus murinus
AATTCAATAACAATTAAATTTCCACATGATTTTTGGAGAGGACATTCAAACCATAGCAAAAAGACAAACTGACATATCTATTGCTGAAATAATTCAATGGCAGGGGCTGCTGTGGATTAAGAGTGGGGAAAAAATATGGCTAAAGGATGCAACAGGGTTGGCAGGATCCGAAGGTTACCACTACCAGGTAATGGGTGCACAGGACTCATAGTACCATTCTGACTACTTTTGTATATGGTTGACATTTTAAAAAATGAAATGTTAAAGTATCATCAAGAAATATGCACAACCCCTTTAATATTATGAGGTATTATGAGTAATAAAAAATAGATGGACTTAATTTCTCTCAAAGAACAGTTGAGCAAACATGATATTTTAACAACATGGTATCTTTGAAATATAATTATTTCATGAGAGAGAGAGAGAGAGAGAGAGAGAGAGAGAGAGAGAGAGAGAGAGAGGAAGAAGAAGAAGAAGAAGAAGAAGAAGAAGAAGAAGAAGAAGAAGAAGAAGAAGAAGAAGAAGAAGAAGAGTGGGGTGGATGGCATTCATTAACAAACCATGTGGGGTGCTGACCTCCTCACCATCTTTTGCATTTCTATCTGCTTAAGACACAGATGCTGAGATAAAGAAGAACAATGCAATGTGTGCAGATAAAAAAGAAGGAAGCCTGAGCAAATACTCGATTGAACCAACATATGACAGGCAGCAGCTAGAAGCACACATTGGAATGCCAAGTGAATCATTTAGAGGTGCTGCCTATGGGGTAAGGCCAATCACAGGATGTAAAGCACAGAACTTTTTGGCCTTTCAAAGGCATTGTGAAAAATTAGTAAATGGATTGCTTTCTTTAAAGTAAGATATATACCTACAGATAAAAGTATAAGTAAAATAAAAAAAATAGATTACACCTTTTTTCTTAACCAGGAAAATCACTATTTCAGAATATATTATACTTATTATGGCACCTGTGAAACTAGAAATAAATGCACATACACACATACACACACACACATTATTTTAAAAATGGAAAAGAGATGACATATCGAATGCACTTATTAAGCTTACACATAAATGAAATAAAAATTTTAGGGAAAAATGTCACCTCTCAGAAACAATAAAGGAGCATCTCAGGTGTAACTGAATCTCCAATTGTATAATAAAAAGATTTAAAACTATTCTGGCTTTAAGCTTTTTACACATCATTAATACCTACCACTTCAAGTCACTTCAAATTAGGCACCCAAGCAGTTAAGTTCACATTTTCTTTGCTTCAAGAAAAGAATAAAAATGTGAAGCCAAAAAAATAAAAAAGGATTAAAATATAAGATTTCAGCCAGTGCTGAAATGGGGAAAATATAAGAAACATAAGGAAATATAGAAAGATGCTGAATTGAAATTCTGTGCCCTACAAATACCATCTCACTTCTGTATTTCACAGCTCTGTGGAGATTAGCAATGGTTGAAAATGTGTAAAATTGTGAACTATGTTGAACAAAGAAAACAAGTTTCTGTCTGCTAGTGACATGGACTCCACAGAGAACGACGAGTCACTAGCCAAGTCAGTTAGGGTCCTTGAAGGGAGGCATCTCAACAAACAGCCAAAATGGACATTTCTTACAATGATTTATTCTGCTGAGACATTTGGAGGAAAGTTTTTAATTTAAATTCATATGTCACATATGTTATATTTTGTTCTGCATTAAAGTATATTCGTATAGATTTCTGTGGTACTCGCCATAATTTATGAGTATGGAAGAACTTAAGCACAAGTTCTGATAACCAAAATTGTTTCCAGCATGTTTTCCATTTTAACAAATGTATCAATATATCACCCAAAATATGGCAATTGGGCAGAGGTCAATTTGATCTGTGGCAGTTAAGAAGGCAGAGAAGTGTCCTGAAACATCTGGGAGTCCAGGATATAATCACAAACATTATTGTGATATAAATCTTGGAGATTTGTATTGTCATAAAGACAGAGGAGATAATTATGAATGCCTGAAAGATAAAGAGAATATGGAGAAAGAGGCTGAAATTATTTATCCAATGTTGATTTTGTTCCCAAGAGTTTCAATTATTATACACACAAAAATGCAATAGATGTAATGGATTTAGTGATTGCTAAAGATTTTAATACATTGCCTCAAGACATCTCACTAAAAATGCATCTCAAATTGGTTTGAAAATGAACACTATCACCTCCTAGAAACTGTAAGCCTTGCTGAGAGAAGATAATCTCAGAATGCTGATCAAATCAAGGCAAATGAAGTGACTAAAACTGTAAAGACACAAAAATAAAAATATGGCTGATTTCACCTTGCAAATGTTTTCTCTTCTTACTAAGATGCTCACATGGGTGACATTTCCCTCTTCCTTATTAAGAATGACTTGTAAAGAGGGGTCACATTCTATGGTAGATCCAGCTGCAGTCTCAGTGACAATTTGGTGGGCTTAATGGACATAACATAGAAGCCTTTTCTCTACTAAGGATAAGAAGGGAATTATGGTCTAGTGCTAAAATCCTCCCTGAAAGGGCTTTTGATACCACTTTTTGCTTTCCAATACCATAAAAGCAAATGAATAAATACAAATAAAAAAGGCTCTACCCATAATAACTCAGTCTAATATTTCTCACTCTAGAGGTTGTGATAAATAATTTTTTTTTTCAGTACCGGGTATTGAACCTAGGGCATTCTATCTCCGAGCTACACCCCCAGCCCTATTTTTATTCTTTATTTTGAAATAGGATCTCACTAACTTGTGGAGGACCTCATTAAATAGTTGAGACTAGCTACGAACCTGTGATCCTCCTGTTTCAGCCTCCCAAGTACTGGGATTATAAGCATGTGCCACCATGCCCAGCTAATAATTTCTTATTCTAACTACTGTTTTCCCCATCTGGCTTTCAGATAAAGGCTAATGTACTGGAAATTCACAGATAAGTCTGGCTTTTCAGAACTATCTCTAAAATTAACAAAACCAATTTGATGCTGGTATTTTTAAATTGGGAGATAAATCCCCATTTCTGACTTTTCTTGGGGGGGGGATCAATCCTAGGACTACAATATTAAGTCAGCCGGCCAGCTTTAGATAAAGTGACCCCCTCCTTTTACCAATGCTTCCCATGCAGGGCACATTTTCCCTTTCCTTTAACTGTATGACCCTGATCCTGCAGGTATTTGAGATAGTGTATAATAAAAAACTATGAACAATAATGTGGTATCACATTCTATAAATAGAAAATAATATTTACACCAATGTCTAATAGGGAATTTTTTCAAGAAGTACTAGTACTAGTTGCATTGTTACAAGGTAATAATTTCCCTCTGAGTCCTTGCTTCTCCAAGAGAAAAAATACAGGCATAAACATGAATAGGGGAAGATAAGAGGTTTAATTAGAGAAGTGAGGTCCTTGTAAAGAAGCCCATGATAAACAGAGGGGGGGGAGGATATTACATTTCCAAGAAAAATGTCTGGACTGAGATTTGTCTGGAGTAAAAAATGGTGTGGGGTCTTCCTCCTGGAGAGCCTTGTATTACCTCTGGACTCCCCCTTCCTCAGGTATGCTTTATTTGGGGTGCTCCTTTGTCTTTTTGGTGTCATACCTTAGTGGGTTTGTCCTGCACTCTTTCCCATGGGGAGGAGGTCTAAGTGAGGCTATGTAGCGGGGTGGGGGGTTAACTTTCTGATATCCCTGATGTTTTCCCACCCCAGCTATTTTAATTTAAAAGGGCCTGTTTAACTTCTTCCCTCAGGTGCTTCACGCATGTCTTATCTCAATTTAGGCCATCTGCTCATCTTTAACTATGTAACAGCATGAAAAGGAAAAAGTTAATCAGCATTGAATTTCTGTATCCAATCCTAAGGGTCACTATTCTACTGACTGAAGACATTATCAAAATGCAGTTGCCTGAGCTGGCTGGAAGCTTAGCACCCAAGAAAGGGTACTTTGGTTCCAGAGTCATACCAAAGCTTAAAATGAAGGATAATGTATCATTTAATTAATGAACAAGAGAATGTTTATATTCTTTTCAAGGTAAGAATGGGCATAAACTTCCCTTGCAAAAACTGCTGCTTAATTCTCCTTGGCCAAATTTCTGGCAATTTTGTTTTACATGTTAAATATAGGTTTCTTTAAATTCTAAAATACTGAAATTACTAAAAATCCTCAGAAAGAAACTATATATCCTCAGACAGAAGATTATATATATATAATTTACATATATGTGTATTTTTTTTTTTTTTGGTACTAGGGATTGAACCAAGGGGTATTCTACCAAGCTACAACCCCAATCCTTTTTATTTATTTATTCATTTTTATTTTTGAAACAAGGTATCGCAAAGTTGCTGTGGGTTTCACAAAGTTGATGTGGCTGGCCTCAAACCTGAGATCCTCCTGTCTCAGCCTCCCAAGTACTGGGATTACCAGTAGTACCACCATAATCGCAGAAATAAGGTTTTGATGAGAAGCAAACATATCTAGAGAATTGCAAAGCCAGTTGGGTAAAGTGGACAACCGCTTGGGCAGTAAAGGGAGCTTCCAGGGCAGGCTCCATCTAGCAGCACACATTCCCCAGTTTCTGCTCTGTGATATAGCTGAGCCTTGTGCCTCAAAGCAATTAAAATGATCTGGTCAACCCAGCTCTGTCTCCTTCTTAGAACTACATCATGCCCTGCTGCGGTGCATAGCAATCATTGCCTGTTCGCTCCTAGTAACCATCATCCTAACCATTATTGAGGAGCAGACCCAGAGAATGAGAGATTGATTCGGGTTTCTACTCCAAACTGCTGACACTCTGAATGTCCTACCTAAGCTTCTGAGATACTTCAAGAGAATTCCGCCATAAAACAAATCATTCACTCACGTTGCCAAAGGGCACCAAAAATGTCACTGGCCTGACTTTAGAAATGCTTGGAGCAATTTTCCACGTGGCTAGGGTAATAGGGCCTGTGTGAAAAAAACCATGAGCAAGACACTGGCTGAGAGGCTCTTGCTAAGGCTGGCACCCTCACCACCCCTGGCCCAAGACCCCAATTAGTCACTACCAAGGAGCAAGCTGAGCAGATATGTTCAAACTATGGCTGGCCTTGGGGAAAAGGCAAATTCAAATTGATGCCAACCCTGGAGCTGCTGGAGTCAAGCTCTCAGGAACCTTCATGACAAGGATTCTTGGAGGAAATGAGGTCTCAGGTATGTGTGAGGACTGCCAAAGTTATCAGGGCTTCCTGCTATTCCACAGACTCCAGAGAATTGTTGGGTCTCCTACACCAGAGGCCCAGAGCCACTGAGAGGGCTCAAAGGCAATTAGAATGAATCACAAATCTTGCAATATGTGAGTGTGTCATATCTCTGCTTATGTAGAGGAAAGCACAAAATGTAATAATAGCGAAAGAAATACAACAATGTTAGTTGGCACAACTTGATATATTTTGTTATATCATTAATTTTTTGCTAGAATGTGATTATTTTGCTTTATTCTCATTTTTATTAGTACAACATGACTTCATATCTTGAGGCAAGTGCTGTTGTATATTACCATAAAGAGAAATATTTTAACACATCAGGAACAATAACTCGAAGGCAAATTACTCACAGTTTTCCTTGTACATAAATTTTTCAGCAATTATTTAATTATCTCATGCTGATTGGAAACATTATAGAACATTTTGTATACTTAAAGGATAGAGAAAAGAAAATATTAGAAAAACTCGAGGGATTTTTTTCAACAGCAGAAACAACTTTAGTCAAACTTTCCTTTAAGTACTAAACCACTTGAATAATTTCTTTTTACTTGGAATTTCTAAAATTAATTTGGTCATTACTTAGTATTTATAGGGTACTTTAAAATTCCCTAACATTTTACAACCACTGCTTAGTTTTTCTTTCCTTCTTTTTTTTTTTTTTTTTTTTTTTTAAGTCTCAAAAAGTATAAACAGTAAAACTCACCAGGAACTGAACAGGAAGTCCTGAACTGCCCTGAGAAAGAATATTTTTATAAAGTGTTTTGGGTGGTGAATGATGTAAGGAAATCAGCTGCTTATCCATTTTGCCAACTTAATTTGGAGAAAATTCTACCAACATTATTTGAACTCAGCTGTGACAATAATCTTCTGTAGTTTAATCGTGATTATTTCTAATAAATCCTGGCAAAGGACTAGAGTTTAATATTAGTGATCTTCAGACCTTGGAGTTTAGACTAGGGAGCACCTCTAGAAGTCAAATTCTATAGTAAATCTGAAAGGCAGGCCCTTACCGACAGATGGGAATTGAATTAAAGTTCTCCAAATACCTTTTTTCTTCAACTCTTTACAGTTTATTGTCTCTTGGTACAAAAAAAAAATAGTTTCCAGTGTCCAAAACCCACCAGACTTCAGGAGAAGCCCATTTCTTCCGGTCCCACCCTCACTGGAAGTGCTTGTTGCTGGTACCACGTGTTCTGCTACTCATGACTTCCAGGCTCAACTGAGACTGATTTGCATACATCCTCAACAATATGCCATAACAGAAGTAGTTTTAAAATGATAAGTAGAAGCCAATAGTAAACTGAGTAAAAACCAAAAAGGCAAAATCACAATGCAGTGGATTTGAATGAGCATTGAGTGAGTTTCTACTCTGTGCTTAACATTGAAAACATGAGGTTTTCTTATGGAAAAAAGTGGCTCCTACATGTAAGAATGAAATATATTTGGAAATAAAAATACATTTTAAACGTTCAAACAATTAACTTAAAGTAAATATAAACTGTAGTTTATACAAAATTAAGGAACAAGTCAATGTGAAGTAAGGAATATTTTAATATAAGAAACATGACTTACACCGAAACTTGGAGGAGTCTACCTAAGAAAGGAGAAGGAAAGTGTAATCTCAATAAAGAAATCAACAGTTAAAACATTGAATGATCAGAGTGGCTCATCTCTAAATTAATGATGGAAAATACCTATTTGGAACAGGAGTTCATACTGGGAAACAAAAAAAACAAACAAAAAAAACCAAAAACAAAAACATGAATAAATTAAAAAATTTCCTTCAATCTTACGTAAAGAATATAGTTTTTCTGTGTGTGTGTATTTTGAATTTAAAATAAAACATGGCAATGAGGAATGGTGTGGGGTAGAAAGTCAATAATCTAATGTTAATAAAGAGATAAATACGTTCACAAAGAAATAGGGAAGGAATAAAATGAAAGAGATGATTTAAGGGAAGAATATTTTAACACAAAAAAGAAACTAAATTAAAGTCCACTAAATGTAGTCTCAATAAATAAAGAGAAATAGAGGTGAAGATAACCATAGTTCAGGAAATCTTATCATCAGAGAAATCTATCATCTCTTCCACTGTTGTATAACTCCATCTCCTTGAGTTCCTCCCAAGATCCTTGAATTCTTTGTTCCTGGACCCTAGTGGTGTGTGTGTGTGTATGTGTTTTGGTTATTTTTTTTTTTTTTGCTAGTCTACACAGATGCTCTGCCTTTGGTTATTTTTTCAGTGGCTTCAAATCTTTTCCACATGTGCTTATGAATAGATATGGTCCCCATATTCACTCTTCTGTTCTCAAACTCTGCAGGGTTTTGATAATAGGTGTTTCATAGATCATCCCCCATATTTATTACGTAAGAAATGGAATTTCTACATTTCTCCTAAACCCAGAACTTCTACATAGACCCTTCAAATCCTCTAGTTGGAGGTTAGCATGTGATCTGAGCCTTATTTTTTTCTCAGCAGGTTGTTTCTTTCTTTCTTTCTTTTTTTTTTTTTAGTTTATCATTGCTTTTGGTTCTTTTTTTTTTTTTATAGCAGACTTATTGCTCTGCTTCCAATACTTAAACATTTGATAAAGCTACTCCACTACAAAAAGAAAAAATAAAAAGTACTTTTTTTTTTGCTCTAGAACATATTCCACAAGTCATAGCACAGCAATCAAATCTCATTCTCTTTTTTCCAACCTATCTTGCCGACACCAAATGACACTAATATCTTTCCATTTTCAGATTATAATCTCTACTTTCCAATACAAAGCTATAACTACAGTTATTAGTACATATCTGAAAATTCTTTCCAGCTCCATTTCCTTGCTCAGTGGGCATCTATTTAGGTCCCTCAGCCAAATTCAATAACTAGTCCTACCAAGAAACCACTATATTTACTTATGGTTCTACTGGCAATTCATCCAACAAGCACTATATATGTATATCATTCTATTGATAGTTTATTAAACTATAAGATTGCCAGTCTACAAGTTACAGATGCATAGCTCCTCAATAAATGTTATAAGATTTTAATTGTGACTTTTAACCTAGAGACATTATGTTTTCCTGGAAGAGAGCAATTTATTAAGTAAGGAATAATATGTACTTGTCCAATTTTTTATGAGCTTATAAATTTCTTATGAGATTCTTCCTTCTTTTTCTGTTCACATTATATACGGTACCAATACACTAGAAAAGAGGAGAAAAGCAACCTAATTGCACGGCTTCTATAACATAAAGAGAAACAAACAAAAAATGACTACTGAGCTATTTAATATAATTACATTGGAAGAAGTATTTGGATGAAGTAGAATACCAGACTCCAACATAACTTAAGGTTCCCAGAAAAACTAGATGATATCATAGGAGTTTAGTCACTCGAGTCACATAGAACAACTGAGGTCTACCTTTCCAAGACTCATATACCTCATGTGGCTATTAGGAAGATTAATGAAATAATGCTTACAGAAATGCTGGCATGCAGTTCCCTATTTTGATTGTTACTATGACTTTAATTGCATTATTTAAAAACTGTGGAAAATAAAATGTGGACTAAAGAATCAACTTGTAATATGTGCCGGCCGCATGACCTAAAATAATTACTTCATTTTGATGAATCTCCTTTCTTGTTTTACAACGATATCTAAAATTAATTTTAGGTAGAATTTCATAGTTTTAAAATGAGATACACATTGCAACTAGCATGAACACTGGCACACAACAGACACTAAAAAACTGATTCTTTTTCCCTTATGCAAAAATAAAATTATTTTTATTTTCATTATTAAAACTTCTTATAAAAACAATATATTTACTATTAACAATATCAGATTTTCATAGCTTGTTTCCTCATAATGGATATAAATTCCTCAGTGTTAGTTCTGACTAGAGGTCCTTGGGTAGAATTATGTTTGGGTTCTGATTTTTCTAAAACCAACAAACGAAAATAGACATCTATTGTGGGATACACAATTATAAAACTGAAAGAAATTTCAAGATAGAGCCTCTGTGATCACATAATGAGTGGTCAAAACGCCTTGCAAGTTTAGCAATTTTTGACCTTTCCCTGAACTATACCCCATGGATCTCTATTATCACCTAATTGCCAATGTGTTTCCAATAATATCTAGACTTAGCTTAAAAAGGATGAAGCCTTGGAAATAAACAAACAAAAAAACATTGTTTTAATCCTGTTCTTCATGATCTAAATGTGAAACTCTGTTGTTTTTATTCATTTCTGAAAGAATGGAGAGATAAATGTGGATTATACAGAAAAGTGAAGACAGAGAAAGATAATTCTTCATTTATTCATCTACATTTACTTTTTCCAATATTTTATTGAATTTGTTTGCAAGCTACATACATTTCTAGATATCATGAGGATAATATCTAAGTAATAGAGCTGAGACAGTGGTAACTACAAATTTATTTTATGATCTCAGATTTAAAAAAGAATTCAGAACATCTTAAATAACAGGCCATATTTTTTTTCGTCCATGCAATCAATGCTTTGAGAACACCAGAATATTTGATCTTTAGACATTTTCCCCAGACAGCAAGAGACCTCTCTCACTGTTTCTCATTAAATATGTGTCATAAAATCAAGTCAACTGGCTGATAAGAATGGAAAAAGACATTGAGCTTTTTCTTTCCTTCTATCAGTACCTGCATTCTTCAATATCTTCTCTCCTGGAAATCTCATTTATTACAGTTGAAAAAATATGTTTGACTAATGACTTTATTTGAATAAAAATGAATTTGATTAATCAACATTTTCCTGTGGAGTGTCAGCTTTGCAGCAAGGCATCCTATGGCATTTTGTGGGTATTTATGATCTCTAAATAAAATCTAAGCTTCCCAAATACACTGACTGGGGGTTTGCCATGATTCATTGATTTGAAAGTGTCTTGCATAGTTTTACAGAGGAACAATTTAATTCAAAATATTATCAGCAATACTGTCTTTCTCACAAGCCATAACTTTTGTAATATTGAATCAATCTGTTTTCTACTTTGTGTATTGACTATAATTTGTATGCCTACAATTAGATTCAGCCGAACAATACTATTTACTGTCTAAAGGTAAGTTCTTCTCCTCTTACTGTTTTTCAAGTTTGGATATAAACTACTTAACTATAATGTATCTAGTTGTGGTCAGAAAATGATGATCAGAATTTTTTTAACTACTTGGAACTGCTAATTCTAGTCTTTGTCAAATGGGACCAAGTATGTATTGAGACACATCTCCCGCACTTCATCGGGAAGTTCACAATTTTAACAATTCTGCCTCATGCTTCATTTCCTGGTTGCACAGAGATTCAAGGGAATCAGGAAGTGAGATGAGTGTACTTTCTCATAAACACAGCTCTGTCTCCATTTTATTCCACTAGACTCTCAGTTCTATGACAGTGCTTTTCAAGCCCCTATAACAACTCATTTGCCATTTTTTAAAGGTTGTTTGGTTCTATCTTGTTAGTCTTAACTGGTACCATAGTCTCAGACAACTGTAATATTAGCCAACAGCTGCTGACTGTTTTTGACAAACACTCTAAGAATAAGGCTGAAGAAAGAATATGGCTGTTTGCACAGAGCAGGCTCTGGGTCAGAACAAACAGAAAAATGCTGACAATGAATCTTTTCAGGCAACTTCCATAAAAGTCTAATAATGGCAAGTCTCTATTAATGGGGCTCTTAGCTCCAAACATGTCTCATACCTCCTGTTGTTGCTAAGCTACTGGTTTTCATGATTTCTGTGGTTGCAAAAGATTCAGTTGCTGTGGTTTGGATTTAGACTATCTCAGACCTCATGTTATAGACAAGGCAGCCATGTTGATGGCAGGGCTTGGTTGCTGGGGAGAGTCCCCAGGGAATCAATCACAATCAATCAATCAATCTCTCTCCCCCTCCCTCTCCCTCTCCCTCTCCCTCT
>PVLC010048665.1:0-10683 GCA_004027655.1 Graphiurus murinus
TTTTTTTTTTTTTTTGGTACTGAGGATGGATCCCAGAAGCATTCTAACTCCAAGCTACACCCCCAGCCTGATTTTATATTTTATTTGAAAATGGGTCTCACTAGGTTGCTGAGAGCCACACTAAATTGCCAAGACTGGCTTTGAACCTGAGATCCTTCTGTCTCCGGCTCCCAAGTACTGGGATTACAAGCATGTGCCACCATGCCGGGCCTATTTTAGGGTGTCTGTGTCTTTACTGCATCCTGTCACATGAGATCAAGTTTGGAATTTTCCACTTGTGACATCATGTCAGGATTCAAAAAGTTTCAGCTTTGGGAGCATTTCAGATTTTGGATTTTCAGATTAGGAATGCTCCTCCTGTATTGTAGGTAATCTAGAGATGATTTAAAGTATACAGGAGAATGTCTGCAGGATACGGACAAATGCCACTTCATTTTCAATAAGGGACTTAATTTTGGTATCCACAGGGAGAGTCCTGGAGCCAATTTTCTGTGAGTACCAAGGGATAACAGTACTAGCATGATTATTACCACTCTCACTATCTGCTTCCTCCCTCTCCCACAATTGGATGGGAGAAGTAAGTACTTCATTTATGGATAAATATCTAATTAGGTTCATGAAAAGGACTGATCTATACATGTGTACATATATTTCTACTTACTATACTGATCATAGTTTATGTTCTATCCCACCTCAATTTAGCCTTGTCTACTCTCTCACCTACTGTCCTTTCTGATTGGAGGTAACACTATTGATGTCTTATGTCATTCCTATGGTCATAAATTCTGGCCCACTGTTGCCACTACTGTTTAGGAGCCCCCTTTTGACTTCCTCATTGACAAGAAGAACTCTCTGCACCTTGGAGATGCCTTACGAAAATTGAGTGAGTTAGCATAAGGTCACCCTGATTATGCATTTCCTTGTATTTGCTTTGTCATAAATTATGTTTCCTGGGAAACAAACTGGAAGACAAAATTTACTTGTGTACAGTATTAAGCAATACTCTTGGAATCAATAACCATTGAAAAGAATGGAAAGAGGCAATTTAAGCAAAGTAAGAAGTTGGGCTTAGCTATATGCAATGACATATACCTGTAATCCCAGCTACTCAGAAGGCTGAGGCAAGAGAAGCTCAAGTTCTAGGCCAGCCTAGGCAATTTAGCAAGACCTTGTCCCAAAATAAAATAAAAAGGGATGAATAAGGCTGGGGACATAGCTCAGTGGTAGAGTACCCCTGGATTCAATTCCTTAATATAACAAAAAAATAAATGAATAAATTTGGGCTTACAAAGTACAGAACTAGAGTGGCTACTGTAGTAGCAGGGCCCAACAGCATCAGCTTCTGCTCACCTTGCCTGATCCATTAGTTCCATTGCCAAATGTCCAAATATCAAAATGATCATAAACAGAGTCCAACTCTATGTCCATAATACAGCTTCATCACTGAACAAGCCACTGAGTGGCCAGTTGACAATACTAGTCTCCTTCAGTCTGAATGAGCTAGCAATTCATTTTGACAGGGACAGACACATGTTCCTGGTATGAGTTTCCCTTTCCTGCTTAGAGGACCTATGCACAGTCTTACAGAGTGTTTGACACACCAGCATGAGATACTGCATGTATCACATCCAACAAAGGGATCTACTTACCAGAAAAAGAGGTGCAAGAATGGGTGTTGGGCCACATCCGTACTTCGCCAGTCAGACGGTGCTAGGCTGAAAGAGAAAAGGATCCCCCTACTGAAGACACAGGGGCAGCATCACCTCAGAGCATTAGCTTGCCAGGATTTTCAAATGGTCTAGATCTCATGTGACTTGATTTTGAGAGAGAATGAGAAAGTCAACATAGCCCTCATGCAGAAAGTATATGTATATTTTTACAAATTGAGAAGCAGATTGAGGTAGATACTAACATGCAGGCAGTTTAAGGAGTGATCTTAAGAAGGGCCTGAAGCAGGTAGAACATGATGCATGACCACAGAGGCATTAGCTGACACCACAGGGACTCTGAAACTGAAATGGTCCTTCAGAGTTGTCTTGAATTGACCAAGGGGGTCAGGCCTTTGTGCTGCTATATTGATAAGTCATAGGTCATGGTCTACTCTGGGAAGAGCATGTCACCAGCATGAGGCATCTCTCTTCATCCAAAGCAATTCTTGAAAGGGGCTAATAGCTGAGGATTGTCTTCCAGCGCCATTCTGGAGGTTAAAGGAGTGATCCTGTCATTCCTCAAGGAAGAATACATGCACTCAACTCCACTTCCTTCTCTATCTTACTTCCTTCTTCCTTTTACCATTCATTTTCTGGGATTGCATCTCCAATAAAGTAGTAGCAGCTATGCTTTTGCCTCTAGCTCTGTTTTCTAGAGGACTGAACTAAGAAACAAACAAACAAACAAATCTCTGTGTGTTTCTTTTGGCTTCTATTTCAGAGTCTTACTTGAACCTCGTCCAAAATGAACTCACTACTACAAATGGAAAGTGTAGAATTAATACCACACACACACACACACACACACACACACACACACACACACAATGATTAGTACAAGATGGATTATGAGTCAAGACACTTACTTATAGTGGAACCCAACCAACCACTCATTTTTAAATATTCGGATCACAGCTTGTACCCTCAGATTTGGTTTCCAATTTAATGCCTGACTTTCCAGCCCTATAATGATGTCAAGAGTCTGAAATAAGATATGTCAGAGCACTTTGCAAAATCACAATGTATTCAGTAACATATTCTCATCCTTCCCCATCATATGCTTTAGCAAATGTATTGAGTGACACCATGTGATGACACGCTCCAGAGACCATTGTCAATGCTTCATGGTACACAATCTCTTCCATTGTCATGATACTTGAACACTAGGAATATACCAGTTCAAATATCTTTCTTGTTTCCTACCCAGTTTCCTGATTTTCCACCACTGGAACATGAAGTTTTTCTTTTTTAAAGGCCATTCGATCTTTTTTTGAAAGCAACAAGACCACAGTACAAATTGTCCAGGTCCAGAGTCTAGTAACACTTGAGTCTCTGAACAGGGATTCCTGAAGTTAGGCTGTTGGACAGGTACATCAAAGTAATATAAGCACTTTCTCTGTGGAGAGGAGAGAAAAAGGAAATAAGAGACAATGGGAGTCAAGAAAATTGAAGCGAAACTAAAAGGTGATGCTAAGGGAAAAAAATCTTACCTACTTCTTTTAATGAGCTCTAGCCCTGGCTAAATATAAGCCTAGATCTCCACCAAGGAGCACAAGAGTTATACTTTACATGCCATAGGGTAGCTTAAAACAGCCACATTACTCCTGCCTATGACTCCTTGCTCTCTATTTCCCTCCCACCTCCTTCTCTCAAAAATTCTCAATGGCTTTCTTCGGTAGAACTTGTGCAGGTCTCTCTTTTGACCTATATATGAGAGGGTGACGTTCATAATTATTAGGATAAAAATTTCTAGTCCCTTATTAAGCCAATTAAAAAGACCTTCATTCTGACTAAGGACAGGAAATTAGAATATGACCCACTCTTGCTTAATTAGCCCCCTCTTTTTCTGCAAATATTTAATTCTACAAGTCTTTTGAAATACAACATATTAGAAATGAAATAACACAGTCCTCAAGCACTCTCAGGGGAGGAATGGAGAAAAGGCTTTATAAAAAAGCAAGACATAATGGGGAAATAATTAAAGGAAACAACTGTGACATATTAAAACTAAAACAAACCATATGCTATGGCAGGGAATCATTTCCTATAGCCCTGGATAAAGGCTGAAAGGGGAGGTACATCCTGGACCTAGAAGACTGGGCTTGGTAGCCTCTTGGTCTCTCAGGGCCTCATTCCCCCTGGCCTTAGGGCACTGGGTGCTGCCCTGCCCCCTCAGTAGCTGCCACTGAGTCAGCTGCAGAGCCAGCAGCAATTACTGGAATGTTAGGCACTGACCTACTTTCCAGTTTTGTGAACCAGTAAAGCTAATTTAGTGCTCTATTTTCAATAACACAGATTTCATTAATTTTTTTCAAACAGATCAATGACAGCCACCCTAGACCAAAGTATCAAATCCCTAAGCAGTTCTGCTACTGTAAACTGAATTGCATAGACAACTAAATGCATACTTGTACAGTATACTCTTTGGTATATGTACTTTTATTGGTGCATTGTAATTATACAACATGAGATTCAAAGTGATACATACAATATTTGGTGTGTTTCCCTCTGCACTGCACCCTCCTCCCTCCCCATACATGCTAGTGGGATTGTTAATGATAACTTCACATATGGATATATAATATTATATAAATCTTTGAATTATTTCCTTTTTCAATCCTCCTCCCCCCCCACCTCCCTCTTCCAATCCCCTTCCACAATTCTCTCATTTTTCTGAAGTCCCTTTGCTTCCTATTTTCTTTCTAGTTTCCACATATGAGAGAAAACATATGAGCATTCACTTTCTGAGACTGGCTGATCTTACTTAGCATAAAATTCTCTAATTCCTGGAAATAACATAATTTTGTTCTTAATCCCATTGTGTGTATATATCACATTTTCCTTATCCATTCATCTGTCGATGGACACCTAGGTTAGGTCCATAATATGGCTTTTGGGACTTGTGTTGCAGGAAACACGGGTATCACTGCAGTATTCTAATTTTAATTCTTTAGGAAAGATACCAAGGAATGATGTTGCTGAGTCATATGGTCCCATTCCTAGTCTTTTGTGGAACCTCCATTTTGATCTCAATGGGGGTTGTACTAATTTACAATCCTTCCAATAGTGTATATGAGTTTTGGGTAGGCATAATAAATATTGTCAAAATGGTCACACTACTAAGAACAACCTACAAATCCAATGCAAGTCCTATCAAAATACCAATGTCATTCTTCAGAGAACTAGAAAAAAATGGTCCTAAAATGCATATGGAAGAACAAAAGACCCAGAATAGCCACAGCAATTCTGAGCAATAGAAACCATGCTGAAGGCATCACAATATCTGATTTCAAATTATGCTGCAGAACTATAGTAACAAAAACAGCATGGTATTGGCATAAAAGCAGACACAAAGACTAATGGAATAGAATTGAAGATACAAAACAATACATTCACAACCAGTTGATTTTTGACAAAGGAGCTAAAAATATACCCCAGGGAAAATATAGCCTTTTCAACAAATAATGTTGGGAAAACTGGATATCCATATGTAAAAGGATGAAATTAGACCCCTATCTCACCCTGCACAGAATTCAACTTAAGATGGATAAAAACCTAGAAATTAGACCAGAAACTATGCAATTACTAGAAGAAAACATAAGGCCAACCCTCCAAAATATAGGCATTGGTAGAGAGTTTCTCAGTAAAACTCCCAAAGCTTAGGAAATAAGACCAAGAATTAATAAATGAGATAGTATCACATTAAAAAGCATCTTCGAGTCAAAGAAAACAATCAGAAGTCTGAAAAAGCTGGACATGGTAGTACACACCTGTAATTCTAGTATTTGAGAGGCAGAGACAAATTTGAGGCCTGTCTTAGTAATTTAGGGATGCCCTCAGCAGCATGGTAAAACCCTGTTTCAAAATAAAAAATACAGTAAGGCTGGGGAGGTAACTCAGAGGTAGAATGCCTATGGGTTTAATCCCTAGTACCACCACCAAAATAAAACAAAAAAACAGTCTGAAAAGAGAGCCTACAGAATGGGAGAAAATGTTTGCCAGCTACTCCTCTGATGGAGGACTAACACCTAAAACATATAAAGAACAACAACAACAAAACCTTAACAGTAGAAAAACAAATATTCCAATAAAAATGAGCAATTGAACTGGATGAATTCTTCTCAAAAGAAGAAATACAAACGTTTTACAGTGTATTCTATATGGCATCGATGCATCATTCAGAAAGGAAATGCCTGTAGGTAAGTGACCGAGTTACAGATTGCCATTTATAATCCATCAATTGAAAAGAAATGGCAGGATGCCAAGGAGCCAAGCCTGGGGCTAAGTAGGTGTCTGAAATTTTAAGGTCATCTGAAGAACACTCAGATATTAATTCTGTGCAGAACAGAGACTCATACAATGTTGCAGATGGAAGGGACCTCAGAAATGATGGAGTTCTGTCATCGCCAAACTGAGAGGGGTGAACAGATAGATGCATGTAATGCATTGACCACAAAATCCAAAAAGATCCCTAAGACCTGCTAAATGAGACTTAATCCTAGATCCTATCAAAAATATAAAATAAAACTTTTTATTCGTTTCCCTAAACACCTTATAAATATTTCATAAACTTTACAAGGCCAACCCACAGTTGTGACATTCGTTGTCATCTGGAAGCAATTTAGTTTGATGTCAGAGGTGAATGATCTCAGTTTACCACCAAGAATTATTTATAATTTAATAAAACTTTCTCAGACTGGATTAATCTAATTAAAATTATGTTAATGAAAGAAAACTCGGGAGTTTGATACTTTATGGGTCAGTTCATTTTTCTTATATCCATGATCTTAGGTATACTTTCTAGAACTGGCTGGACTGACAGCGTATTTTGTAATTATACACCAGCTCTGGTGAGGGGTAAAGCAGATTAGGGTTGGGACAGTAAATGTAAATTAAACATTTTATTCACTTGTCAATCTATTCAATAAAACTACCTAGTTCAGTGATATTCAACTGCCCTATAGGCTGTGAGGTTATTCATTGGCATCATACAGAGTGTATTCAAAATACATATATAGACTACGTAGAACCTCATGAGTTAGCCTAGGATATTTTTGAGTCTAGGAGGGTTGTGAGCTGGTCTCACAAATGTTTCAAAAGTTCACCAAGGATTAGTCCTCTGTCAAGGAGTAGTTTGCAAAGATTTTCTCCCATTCTATAGACTTTCTCTTAATGATTTTGACTGTTTCCTTTGCTATTCAGAAGCTTTTTAATTTGATGCCATCCTATTTATTGATTCTCGGTTTTATTTCCTGAGCTTTAGGGGCCTTATATAGGCTCTGCCAGAGCCTATATGTTGGAGAGTTGGTCCTATGTTTTCTTCTAGTAATTGCAAAGTTTCTGGTCTAATTACTAGGCCTTTGATCTATTTTGAGTTGACTTTTGTGCAGGATGAGAGATAGGGGTCTTTCATTCTGCTTCATATGCATACCCAGTTTCCCCAGTACCATTTTCTCCAACTTGTATTTTTGGCACCTTTGCTAAAAAATTATATGGGGGAGAAAGGAATACTTATACACTGTTGGTGGAATTGTAAATTAATACAACCATAATGGAGATCAGTATGAAGGTTCCTCAAAAGACTGGGAATGGAACCACCATATGACCCAACTATACCAGTCCTCTGTACAGCTTCTTAAAAACAATGAGAGAGCCCAGTAGAATAATGGAAGGGGATCAGGAGAGGGAGGAGGGAAAGGAAAAATAAGGCTTGAAGAAAGAAACAGACCAAATAATGTTATGTTCATATATGAAGGTGTCACTACCAATCTCAATAGCATGTAAAGGGAGGGAGGAGGTAGGGAGTAGTGGGATGGAATGCAGAGCGGAACATACCAAGAGATGTTGTGTGCATGTATCAATTTAAATCTCACTATGGTGTTCAATTATACGATGCCAATAAAATTCTTTTTCTCTTTTGGGTACCAGGGATTCAACCCAGGGACATTCTACATCTAAGCCATGACTACAACCCTTTGTTATTTTTTAATTTTAAAACAAAGTCTTTCTAAATTTCTGAGGCTGGCCTCTAACTTGTGATCCTCCTGCCTCAGCCTCACAAGTACTGAGATTACCTGAGTGTGCCACTATACCCAGCTGGCAC
The DNA here is from genome assembly GCA_004027655.1 of Graphiurus murinus. Lineage (NCBI taxonomy): Eukaryota > Metazoa > Chordata > Mammalia > Rodentia > Gliridae > Graphiurus > Graphiurus murinus. The sequence goes on from PVLC010048665.1 coordinate 7,813, forward strand.
CAATAAAATTCTTTTAAAAAGATGGAATTTTCTAAAACAGCTAACTTAAAAAAACAAAAAAATGTTCAGCAGGTAATTCTGAGAAGTGACTCCTCCCCATCCACACACACCTTCCTAGAGAACCTACTGTTTTAGAGATTATATAGAAATTTTAGATATTGATACAGATAGAGTGTGTGTGTGTGTGTGTGTGTGTGTGTGTGTGTGTGTGTGTGTGTGTCCCAGAGAGGTATGTTTTAGCAAAAACCATATCTAATAAGTAAAATGTAGACCTGGCACTCCCTCCCAAGGTGTTTGGACTCTAAATTCAGAACAATTTTTATAAATTTACTTCACTTGTCTTGGGACATAACCAATCTGTTCTTACATTTAGTGATGATATGCTTCACCCTTTGTGTCTGTTCACATTGGTGATAGTGGTTAATTGAGTAACCATTAATTTGAAAAAAAATAGATTATAAAGTTTCTTAAAACATTAAGATTTTTTATGCAAACTGGATTTCTTAAAAATGATGCATAGTGCCAGGCTCGGGTGCACATGCCTATAATCATAAATACTGGGAAGCTGAGGCAGGAAGTTTGCAAGTTCAAGGCCAGCCTTAGCAATTTGCAATTGGAGTGCATAGATTAGTTACATTCTATATAATAATATTATTAGGCCTAATGTTCTAATTGTACTATCCATTTTCTTTCTTTTGCTCTTCTTTTCTTGGGGAGTCATGAGGAGATTAATTAAATAGCTTATTTGCAATTTCTGTTTTCTCTCTTACTTTTATTATCGATTCATTACCTGTACCTCTTTGTTATTGTTGTAATTATAATAGTTTTTAGTATTTGCTTCTAGAGTTTGTAGTACAGTGGTTTTTTTTGTTTGTTTGGTTGGTTTTTTTTTTGTTTGTTTGTTTGTACTGGGGATTGAACCGAGAGGCACATTCTACCTCTGAGCTATATCCACAGCCTTATTATTTTACTCTTTATTTTGAAACAGGGTCTCACTAAGTTGCAGAGGGCCTCACTAAGTAACTGAGGCTGGCCTCAAATGCAGATCCTCCAGTCTCAGGCTCCCAAGTACTGGGATTACAAGCGTGCACCACCACACTTGGTTACAGTGGTATTTTTGCTTTTGAAAGTCAATTACCTTTTAAAGTGAAACATTTAAGTAGAAAAAATCATATTTACTATGTATTCAATTTCTAGGTTTTTTAAATTCCTTTATATACATGCAAATTTCTGTCTGTCCTCATTTTTTTCTTCCTGAAGGATTTCCTATAATATCTCTTACAGTACACTGTAAGTACACTGGAGCTAATTCTCTTAGACTTGAGATTGGCTGTAGAGCCAATTGTGGGCATCCCTTCCATATTCTTCTTTCAGACATACATAACTGGTTGATAGCATGAATTTGACCATTGTGGAAGTATTTCTATCACGGAAATCCAGAAATGCTACAAGTCTGAGCTTGTTTCCCTGGAAAGCTGTTTGTTAAATTTTTACCATCACATAACTTAGTGTAGGTCTGCTTGGCAACAAACTGTCTCAGCCTCAGTTTTTATATGTCTGAAAAATGCCTTCTTTATTTTATAATGTTTCTAAGGAAGTTCATAATCCCAAATAGGAAAAATATTAAGAAATTAACAATATTGTACATCATAATTAAATTGCTAAAATCTTGTGATAAAAAGAAAATCTTAAAGTCCCCTAAAGGAAAAAAAGACACATTATGTGCAGGGGAACAAAGAACAACAGCAAATCTTTCATCAGAGACACTGTGAACTCAAAGACAGTGGAGTGACATGTTTAAATTATTGAAAGAAATAAGCTATCAATCTAGAATTATATATCTAGCAAAAAAAATCTTTCAAAAATGAAGGTGAAATAAATACCTTTCAGATATATAAAAATTAAGAAAACATGCTAATGTCAATGGAAGAATTCAGAAATGTCCTGGTATGTTTGGGAAATTTGGGGGTGAATCATCTACAAGTCTGTTTGCAAAAGGGACTGAGGCATCTTTTGGTATAAAAAGCATTTTGAGAAAAAAGGGGAGCAGATTGCTCCAGTAGTAAAGTTAATGGGGATAGAGATAATAACTAACTGTAGTAAAAAGTCACTTAAATTATATACAGGGCGAACCTCTCATGGGATTCATATTTGAGGCCAGTGAAGACATAGACCTGACTATAAATAAAAACTGAAAGATATATTATCTCAAAAGTCCTATGAGACTTTAAGAAGAAACCAAGACCATGTTGACATTCTCTTACCCCAACATTGCACCAAAAGAGTTCAGAAATACTGTGTTCAAATTTGCCACCATGTGATTGTGGGTTTTTTTTTCTTTTTTCTTTTTTTTAAATTTTTTATTGTAGTAATTTGTGCAATATAGCATACATCTTTGTTAAGTACAAGTTGTTAACAACATATTTGCACACAATTCCCATTTGACCCCTTCCCCAATTCCCACCCCATTCCCTCCCTCTCCCTCCCCCTCAGGTTCACTTCAGTGAGTGACCTTGATATGATTCTGTAAGTACATGATGTGCTTTAGGGTGTCCCTCTGCCCCATGCGTCCACTACAATTAAATCAACTTCGTTGCTTATCGAGGATCTCTACTTTTCATCTGGAGACCCTCCTATGCCCCATCTTCTCCCTAGCATCCACATATTAGGGAAACATATGCTTCTTAACTCTTTGTGACTGACTAATCTCACTTAACATAATGTTTTCCAGTTGCATCCATTTCCCTGCAAAGAACATGATTTTATTCTTCTTTATGGCTGAGTAAAATTCCATTGTGTACATATCCCATAGTTTTGTAATCCATTCATCTGTGGTTGGACATCTTGGCTGCTTCCATAATTTGGCTATTG
>PVLC010048666.1:0-10627 GCA_004027655.1 Graphiurus murinus
ACTGTCTGTAATGCCTTTTAAAGTAGGGGAGGAGACAAGAGAGAAAGAGAAGGAAAAGGGGAAAGAGAAGAAAGGAGAAGAGAAGAAGGAGGAGGAGGAGGAGGAGGAGGAAAGGAAGAGGTTAAGGGGAAGGGAGGAAAAAGAGGAGGAGAAGGAAAAGGATAAGGGGAAGGGAACTTCTTCTTACATAACTTACAAGTCTCCTCTTTCACAGTGGAATGATTATTTCCCATTTTAATGTGAAATAATCTTTGTTACTTTATATCTCATTTCTACTCCCATTTTACCTTGTCCTTTTATAATAAAAGAGAGTGCTTTGCTAGACCAACTATATGTTAATATTGAAGCCTTTATAGAGTGAGGAAAGAGACAAAGAAGGAAAGACAAGAAAGAAAGAAAGAGGAGAAAGAAGGAAATACAGAAAGAAAGAAAGATGAAAGAAAGAAAATAAAAAAGGAAAGAAAATCAGGCCAAAAAAAGTCTTTGGAATTGCTATAAAAGCGATTTAATTAGACAACTAGCTGTGGGCTCCTCTGTGTCTGTATTTTGGGAAGAGACGGCATGATTTTGTCCTTTGAGTTATATAAAGTATCTTTTTATATTAAGAACATCTTATATTTGTGCAGGTGAATGAATATACACATTGAAAACCAAATGACTTCAGAGCTCAAAAAGACCTTGTGAATACCTGGCCTAGAGTTTAAATGTTTTTAACCAATGTAATTATTCACTCCAAAATGATAGTTCAATTAATAAAATTGACTCCAGATGTAGAAAATACATAAAATGAGAACTTCTACCATGGAGTCCCAAATTTATTGGATTACCGCTTCTTTTTCAGAAAAAAAAATACTCTGCCTTCTCCTAGATATACCTATTGCCCTTTTGTTTTTATTCAATGCCCCCCAATTGCACCTGAAGCTACTACAACCTTCTGGATCGTCCCAGTGCCCCTTCCCCATACATGGAGGGAGAGGTGTGGTATTGCAGATTTCAGAAATCTGTGGTTCTACTGAAGGAGGCAGGGAGGAGCCTTGATACCTAAACCATCATTCTACCTCTTTATTGTACTTCTTCTCCTGCAAGGAACTTTCAAGAAAACCTAGGATACGTGGAACAGACTCCCCCCCCAACCCACACACACACAAACACACAAAGTAGAAGAATATGAGATCCAATTTTACTGCATGATCTGCCCATGGCTAGTTAGTAACAACAGTACTCAGGTAACAGTATTAAGTAATGAATCTGTTTCAGACACTCTTCTACCTACCTCCCATGGTTTAAAACATCTAATCTCCACACCAACTCTATGATACAGACCCTCTTATTATCCACTCTTCAGGGATGAGGACACCAAGCTCAGAGAGCTTAAGTGATTAGGAGCAAATCTAAAACTAGACCTCAGGTCTCCTTAACCCTCCTTATCTTAGGCCAGCGTTCTTGTGACCCCACAGTTCTGCCTCACAGAAGTATCTTCAAAACCACCCTACAATCAGAATTGGATTTTAAGCCAGGTATGGTGGAATGCCTGTAATCCCAGTTCTTGGGAGGCAGAGATAGGAAGATTACAGACTCAAGAATAGCTTCAGCAATTTGATGAGGCCCTTAGCAACTTAGTGACACCCTGTTTCAAAATAAATAAATAAATAAATAAATAAATAAATAAATAAATAAATAAATAAACAAACAAATAAATAGAGCTGGGATTGTAGCTCAGAGGTAGAATGCCTCAATCTCCAGTACCCCTCTCCCTGCAATAAAAGAAAGAAATTTTAAACCAGACACAGAGGTGCATATCTGTAATGCCAGATACTTGGAGGCTGAGATAGGAGGATAATAGGTTCGAGGCCAGCATGGGAAATTTGGCAAGACTATGGGTCAAAATAAAAATTTTTTAAAAAGGATTGGAGATGTAGCTTAGTAGTGAAGTGTCCCTAGGGATCAAACACCTATACTTCACAAAGAAAAAAGAGAATAGAACTTAATTTTAGCATCAGCAGAAGTAAATAATCTTTAGTTTCCTGAGTTCTTTTTTTCCAAGGATTTAACAAGTTATTTGAAAACCAGGCATTGACATGCCCACATACCCTTGAGACTCAAGGTACAGGAGACATGTGCCAGAGCTACAGACCTTGCTTTAAACTTTGCCACCATGAGGAACTTGGAGGTATGAAAACTACTGAGGCAGGAGGAACACTGGTGAAGGGAAGAAGGTAAGGTCTACTCAATATCCATGTGCAGAATTAGATTACACATCACCTGTGAAAACTGGCATAAATCCTATTTCTTTTTCTCCTTATTTATTCATGGTAGAAACAGAAAAGCAGGCAAAGGTTTCCATCAGAAATGTGGCCCCAGTTCCCTGAAGTAGTAATAGCAGTTGCTGGCATCATGATTTTACTACTAAACAACATTCAGAACATTCACTTATGGCTATTAATAAGATATAGCAAGTTTTACTATAAAAACAAAACAACAACCTCAAACAAAACAAAACAAAAAACACTGATTGTCAGCTCCACCCCCCTATGTCTCTGATTCAGTAAATCTGAGGTGGGGACCAATAATTTTCATTTTTAACATCTTCCCAGGTGCAGCTGATGTTGCTGGCTCTATTAGCTTTCCATTGCTGTTACAAATACGTGAGTAAACCACTTAAAGGAAGAAGGTTTTATTTTGGTTGGTGGTTTTGGAATTCAGTCCATAGTGGGCTGGCCCCACTGCTTTGGGCCTGAAAAGAGAGACAGAATATCATAGTGGAGGGACTTGGCTGAGGGGACTTCTCATTTCATGGTGGCTGGGTGGCAGAGAAAGAGAAAGAGGAAGGGGCCAGGGACAAGATATAAGCTTTAAGGCACACCCTTAAAGATCCCCTCCTTCAATTAGGTCTCAGCTCCTGTAGCTGTAGCTCCCAATAATGCCTTCCAATTATTAGTTCAAAGATGAAGCTAGAGCTCTTATGATCCAATCACTTCCCCAAAGCTCCACCTCTGAACCTTGCTGACTGGGGACCAAACTTCCAATGCATAAGCCTTTGGGGGAACATTACAGATACAAACAATAGCACTGGTCTAGGCTTTGAAATAGACTTTGAAGACAACTGTTCAAAAAAAAGTTACCAGAATGATTGTACTTTGGTGAAAGACAGTGAAGGTATTACCCTGTACCAAGCTCATGTGTAATTTAGGAAAATTTGTGATAGGGTTAAGAGATTTAGATTTAAATCTCATGTGAGAAAGTAGGATTTATTAAAACACTTACTTTTCCTGCCAAGTTCATTCTTCCAGACATCTCTTTTTCTAGTCCTTCAATGATAAGACTTGGTTGTTTTTTGTTCTGGCTACTTCCATAGCTCGTCCAACTCTGGAGAAGATGAGCAAAGACAGTCATTTGGTTCTTGGCACATACTCGTTAGCCTTTGGACAGCAACCAAAAATATATTTCAAGCAGAATGGGAAAATATGTATAGAAGGGGAAATGCTTTCTATCAGACTGGTTGGTTACCATGGAAACAAGAGTATATTAGTGATTTGATTTTACTTAAGGTAGTATTGAGGAGAGAATGCCTCTCTTTCATTATTCAGATGCTTTGCTTGTACTTTACCAAATTACAAGAAAGAAATACCAATGCAGACTTCTAAATAGTTTAAACTGTTTTACTACAATAAGCTCAGAAAAGCATATTTCATTTACAGAAATTAAATGGACTAGGGCTTTGTTGTGATGACAAATTGTTGGGTTCTTTTTAATTTTATTTTGTTTGCTTTTTTCATGATCCACTGACATTTAGCACTCAAAAATGCTAAACTTTTAGCTAAATCTATTGCAGGAGTTCTTGGAAGCCACATCAATTATTTGTGCATAGCAACTGCCAGTGGGGACGAAACAACTGTTTCTCTCCTTATGTTATATGCAGAGCTACCTTGGTGGATAATGGTCAATATCATTAGTTTTCTACTAGACTTCACAAATGCATAACCCCCTAACTTTAGGGCTTACTATATCTTTGTCTTTGACCTTCATTATATGGCAATTCACTTTACTTCCCATTGTGGACTTGGTACCTTAAGTCATAACCACATTCTTAGGGTTTGAGCCATATAATCTTTCTTTAAAATAACTATACATTTCATGGACACATTAGGGATCTATTCTGGTGAGGAATTAGAGACTATCTTTGTGGTATGATAATAAGGTCTTTAGGAAAGCCTATGAGACATTTTACTCATATTTTTATCACTAATTTGCATTAAAATTTCTAAGACCATTATGTGAATATAAATACTATCATGAAATGAAAACACATTAAGCTATTTTTAACCTGTAAATTATCTGATCAGCTCCCTCAGATGGATGAGGCATCTGAGTTACAAGGGCATGGAACAAGTTTGATAGAAAAGTTTGGTACTATCCAACCAGGCAAGGTGAGCCCCGACTACAGAGGGAAGGCCCAGGAATGGTGAGTGGCCAGAAGAATAAATAAAAACACACAAAACACATAGGGAATATGAAATAATTCTGAGATTTAGTGTCCTATGTTGAAAAATGTTTCTAGATGTATGTGCTGGCTTTTCATCCTCTGAATTCACTACATTTGTAGATCTTTCCCTAATTATAGTATTTTTAAAATTTTTTAAAATTTATTTTGGAACTGGGGACTGAACCTGGGGCATTCTACCTCTGAGATACACCCCCATCCCTATTTTTTATTCCTTATTTTGAAACATGGTATCACTAAGTTGCAGAGGGCCTTACTAAGTAGTTGAGGCTGGCTGCAAACCTGTGACCTTCCTGTCTCAGCCTCCCAAGTACTGGGATTACAAGTGTGTGCTACCACACTCGGCTATTTTTAAAAATTCTTAAGCTTCAAATTTGGTCCTATTCAGATTAGTGATCTATTCGTCCCTTGATGGAAATCTAGGCTGGTTTGGCTATTTTAAATTATGGTGCTATCAACATGAATATGCTAGTCTGATTATAATATTTTTATTTCAATCAGGCCTAATATGAGCCATTTCCTGTTTTCATATTAATTCTCTAGGATTAGTTAGTGGGACATATTAGATTGGCAAATTCTGTCCTTCTCTCTAATCTCCTTATGCCCCCCCCTCCAGTTTTCAAGAATAGATTAGTCAAGACTGTGAAAATGAAAGGTCTTAATTAATGATTTCTCTGACAGATAGTTTAGTAATTTAGATTAAATATCCTTCTTGGTTATATGTTTAACTTCTTGCAGTGTGGAGTCTCATAAAGCCTTCTTGTTACTCCAACTGTGAGCTCCAGACCAGGAGCATTTTTTTTTTTTTTCTTTTTTGCGGTACTGGGGATTGAACTCAGGGGAATTGTACCTCCGAGCTATACCCCCAGCCCCATTTTTTATTCTTTATTTTGAAACAGGGTCTCACTAAGTTGCGGAGTGCCTCACTAGGTAGCTGAGGCTGGCCACGAACCCGGATCCTCCGTTCTCAGCCTCCCGAATGCTGGGATTACAAGCGTGCGCCACCACGCCCGGTTCAGACCAGTAGCATTAATGCTATCTAGTAGCATGTTAGAAATGCAGAATCTCAGGCCCACCTCAGATCCACATAATCTGAATTTTAGCACATTTTCCATGTGATTTATGTGCATACTTGAAGTTTTAAAAGTATTAATAAAGGACATTAACATTGAAGCAAGTCATCTAACTTCAGGTTTTAGCTCTGCTCCTGTCTAATTGTGTGACCCTACATCAATCAACTCAGCTTTTCACACTGTATTCCTTGGAATACCTTCCATCTCGCTCTCTTCACTGAGAGGTTGAGTGACAAGGTCAGGGCCCATCTGAGTCCTGAGCAACTACTGTTTTATTAGTTTTTATCAACTAGGCTTTAATATAAGACACTGTTTGAAGAAAAGATTTGTCAGTGAAAGAGATTTAATATGTGCTGTCTCCAAGGAGTTCTGAAGTCACTTTCAAATTGGAATTTTATGGTATTATAATATCACTCATTGATAAGACATTTGTCCCTTTTTAAAAATAAAAAAAATCTTTTCAGTTATATGCACCTGTCAGGTTTATACTCATCAGGCACTAAGGCCAACGGATAGTTTAGCCACTTCTAGCAAGTTCCATGATTAGGACAGAGAAACTCTGCCTATCACTGAATTATTCGTAGATTATTTAGTCTTAGTCACTTTCTCTCCTAACCTCAAGGAGAATTGTCCATAGGACCTCATGATACTATCTTTTATTTAATTTTCTTACCAATGTTGATTATTGGGAGCTCTCTGGTCGTTAACCATTCATTGGCCTATACTATTCACTTTGCATATTTCAATCTAAGAAGATGATTGGATCCAGAGGTCTAAGATACCAAATAGTATCTTATATCTGGCAAAGCAATGTCCAATCTCATACACCTTGATAACCTAAAGAAGACCAAGTTAATTTGCAGTTGACAGTTTCTATGAGTCTCTGAGTCAGAATCAGAGTCCTAGTAGACATAGTCACTTAAAAGAACTGTCTGCATTCTGTAGGAAAGGGCACTTGAATCACCCAGTTTAAATGTGGGTCCTTCTTTCCCCAAAACAATAACAAATGTTCTCCCCAGACCCCATAGTGTGGAGCCACCGTCTACCTATTATCTGTTCTATCCCCATTACTGTATCAGTCTATTATTTATGTATTTATTGACTTTAGATGGAATATTTCCTCCAAAGAACTCAGGTAATTGAAGAATTTGTTTTAGAAGTCTACAAAATATATCCTTACTCATTCACCAATGAGATTTACATGAAGTCATTTTACATTCTCTTTCATGTTTTGTGGTTGGGTTGTTATAAAAATACTCACATCTTTAAAACTTTCCAGGTGCACATATATTCCTTTTCCAAAATAAAACTACCAAGAAAAAAAAAATCTACTGAAACTGACCAATGTTCTTTTCTTAGAAAAATCAATCTCATCAGTAGCTCATGAAATTCAATTTCCCTGGTCAGGAACAAAGTAGATAATCATCACTTAATAATATTTATGGATGATAGAAATGCAGAGGAAATAAAATTAGCCTCTAAATCTATCATCAAATTCTTTAAAACTTTTTTGTTTATCTCAAAAGGATTTATGAAGTGCTGGTAAGTGTATTTTTCTTAATTTTTATTTGGGCCAAAACACATCAGAGGCACTCAGTAGACATTTCTAGAATGAGTGAGGGGTGAGTAAATGAATAAAGTAAAATATAGATGACCCCTAATTTGGACATAATGTATTCCTAGAGACCGCTTCATAAAAGAAATTGCTTAAAGGCAAAAGACTGCAAAAAATGCTGCTGCTTTTGTCTGCTAAAATTATTGGAAATTTACTGCAGATAAAAGAATTGTCTGCAGAGAAAGGCCACATGTAAGCCTAGATCTTCATTAGATAATGACAAGTGAGTGGAATGGCAGAAAAACAGCATGCTGAAGCATGGACACTGCACAGAAAGCAGAATTCTAGTAAACGATGGCTGCACAAGACCATTTTTGACCTGGTTCTCTTGAAGAAAGTACCCACCTATAATAAATAGTAGAAGAAACTTCATCTTCTCCATGGAAGTAAGCCCAAAGCCACTACAGTTCTCTGTTGATCTTGAAAGGTATTCAACATTCTCTGAACCTGCTTATCAGACTCATCTGGAGAGATAAAACTGACTTCAAGCCATGAAAGAACGGGTATGTGGGATATGAATTTAATTATGAACTAAGTTGAGCCAGAGAAGAATGCTGAAACCCTAGGAGAACCTAGCAGCCTAAGAAGAAATGTGCTTGATTTGCTGTGGCATAGTTCTGAAACAGCATACTCAGGTCGAAACTGACCACTTTTCCAGATCACACTGCCTACATTGCCCCTTCATTCGTGGGCAGCTCTCTCTAGTCTGGACAGAACTTTCTTCATTCTAAGAAGTTCGATGAGTAGAAGGCAACTTAACACAAGACCTATAGAAGAAAGGAATATAGAAAACAAAGGGCAAATCTGATGACATCAGAAAAAAAAGAAGAAAGTAAAAGAAAAATATTTATTTATACTTTAATATAAATGTAATTTGGTTGCCAAATGATATCAAATGAGCAAAAAAATCAAATGATACATAAGCACACACATGCATACCACACACACACACACACACACACACACACACACACACACAATGCACTGAAAGGAAAAGCAGGTAGGCAGATCTTAGGAAATAAATGGAATGGAAAAATAAATCCATCAAAAATGTGTCCATATTAGCCGGGTGTGGTGGCGTGCACTTGTAATCCCAGCATTTGGGAGGCTGAGACCGGAGGATCCGGGTTCGAGGCCAGCCTCAGCTACCTAGTGAGACACTCCACAACTTAGTGAGAGCTGATTTCAAAATAAAGAATAAAAAAATAGGGCTAGGGGTATAGCTCAAAGGTAGAATGTCCCTGAGTTCAATTCCCAGTACTGCAAAAAAAAAAAAAAAAAGTGTCCATATTCAGAATAAAAGTAATTAAGAAAAATAATGCTGAAAACAGCATCCATGGCTTGAGATAACATAGAAAAACATATGGATATCAAAAGAGATGGAAAAAATGATTTGAGATAACTTTATAGATATAGAAAGCAGGCCAAAGAAATATAAATTATAATAAATGATATTCCTCAAGAGATAATAATATATTGAGTTGTAAAAGAACATTTCCAGATATCAACTAAATCCTGAATCATAATGCTAAAATAAGAAAAGCCTACTGTGTCCTAGAAAATGTTTACATATGTGAGTATCCAGGCAGAAAAGTGATCTGGTTTGAAATTCTTCATGGCAGAACTGAATGCCAGAATAAAAGGAAGACATTTTATTATGACAGAAATTGTTGTACATAGTCTAAGGCTAGATAACAATGAACACTCATGGATTATAATGTCCACGGCCCTTTTTCAAAATGACAGTATCAACAATAAATGAAACAAGCAGATGATGAAAGAATTTAATCACGGAAGATAAATCAGATGAAGAACCTCTTGGTTGGAGAAGGCATCACACTGATATTATTGAATATAATTATATGTAAAGCTACAGTTACAGAAAGTCTCTTGGAACTGTGATTATAGGAACAGATATTAATATTATAAATGTATCACTGTATTTTAAGTTTTGTTATACTTTCAATTAATTATATAATATCAGCAATTGGAGGAAGCAGTGATATGGGAAAATAATTTTAAAAGGTGGTTCTATTTTCTGGAGCTAAGCATAGATCTTTATGTAAACACCACAAAACTTACATGGCAAGGAAGGAAGAAAGAGAGAGCCAGAAAAAATATGTTTTAGGATTTTGAGTTTGGGGAAAACTGACTCCTCTGTTCCTTTTGGACTGTTTGAGGTTGAGTCCTCTAGAAGAGATCTGAGATAGGAATTTGGTTTATGAGTGGATGCTCTTAGAGAAGGATGTGGGAGAAGCAAGATGGGGATGAAGTAGAGTGAAAATGTGGTTCCCTGTGGAGCCCAGCTTCAGTCCTATCCTACAGAAGGTTCTGGAACATGAACTGAATCACAGTGTAAACCCCACCTTGAGACATGAAGAGCTGGACTTTCATACCCCTTGTGACATTCGGCTATTGCTACAGACTGCCCAGTGGGGTGACGGATAAAGAGAAGCATAGCTACTGTGGTAGATGGCTCTAGTTACATGAAGGGTAATTCTCTGGAAGAGAAGATAGGTGGAATCCATTAGCAACACCCAGCAGCTGAAAACTGGATGCATCAGCTGGATAAATGAGACCTGTGCAGGGCCCCAGCAGTGTCACCTATAGGGTGCTTGTGTTAGCTTTCCCTGACCGTGATCTCTCCTTGTTGCCCTTTGTTATGACTTTCAGATGCCAGCTTTCAGTATCTGGAGGACCCATTTTACCCCAAGGAAGGGAGAAAGGGGCCTCCCTGCAGAGAAGAGGAAAGGAGGAGAGGCTATACTTTGCCCGGAAGAAAGTGAGACCTTAGGAAGGTCTCACTATCAGGTCATCTTCCACATTGCCATATATGGAGTCATAAAAACTCACATGATCTGAAAAGTTGTTTGCTATCTTCTGTAGATTCTACCTAGTTCTCCTTCCCTAAACTGTTTCAACCCTACTTTACTCCACCCAGCACAGTCATCCATCTGACATGAGATGGCATGTCTCAAATGATGGTCTACACTTTTAAGCATCCAGAATAGAAAGTAAGAAAGAAGAATATTTTTTGTGAGGGGGAGTAATGTTGAAATAAAAAGGAAATATTGTTTTTCATTAAGGTGAGAATGGAAAGATGTAATTTGCAATTGCCCTGTGATGTGAGACATTACAAAGTCTGTAACATTTGCTAACGAGCACCAATGAATCAAATACAGGATCAGATGTGTCATTTTGCAAGTTTATTTTACAATGGGACCCCTTGTTTGCTGAAATTTCTGTGGGGCATCCTCGGGGGTTGGCATTCTATAAAAACATTGTTTGGCAAATATTGATACAGGCAAGGAGACCCAGGGTTGTTTCAAGAAATGTAGATGAAGATGACATTTGTACTATAGGATGAAAATTCTTAAGGGAATGGGGAAGATTGATTAGAGAGGTCAAGGGACTCAGAGGGGACAATTAGAGTTATTT
>PVLC010048667.1:0-10686 GCA_004027655.1 Graphiurus murinus
AAAAAAAAAAAAAAAAAAAAAAAAAAAAAAAAAAAAAAAAAAAAAAAAAAAAAAGAAATGCATTCTGCTAAATGGTGATTAACAGAGTTAAGAGTAAGTTAAACAGTGAGCTGGAAGTGAAGAGGCTATTCTCGAGGCTGAGGCAGGAGAACCGCAAGTTCGAGGCCAGGCTGAGCAACTTTGCAAGACACCTGTCTCAAAAAAAGTTTTTAATTTATAAATTTAAGTTTATATAATTAAAATTATATAAATTAAAAATCATTTAACTTTTAAAATTATATATTTTCAAATTATATATATACATACATAGATATAATTTCAAATTATATATATATATACATATATGTGTATATGTGTGTGTGTGTGTTGTTATGGGCCTGGAGATGTAGCTCAGTGAAAGAGCATCCCTGGGTTCTATTTCTAGTAACAGACCAAAAAAAGAAAAAAGAAAAAGAAAAGAAATAGAAGAAGCGAGGCATTAGTTAACTGCCCTTGCTTCAGGGCTCTGTGACGTCAGAGCCAGTGGTTGTGGCTCACTCTCAGCACAGATCATTCTCTTGGCCTTTCCTTCCTGCTACCATAAAATGACTGCCATGGCTTCAGACATCAAGTCTGTGCTCAAGGAAGTTAAGAGACAGAAAAGGATAGAGTGTTGGTAGTCTCATATTCTATATTTATCAGGCAAAGTACAAGCCTTCTCCAAACCCCCAGGAGACTTCTGATTAATTCCCACTAGCCACAGCAGTCACATGGTCACTTCCAGCTAGAAAGGAGGCAGATACCACGGTTTTCTGTTTGATCCTAGAGCTGACACATAATAGATGCTCAACCAAGAATTCATTAGCCTTTGTGAGGGAGCAGAAATGGCCATTTTGCAGCACATACTGTCTCCCCCACAGCCACCCAATGACACATATACTCTCTATGGAGAGACCTGTGGCCTCTTGAGACTCAGCACAATCATTCCTGCCCACTCAGGCACAGGACTCAGCTCAGGGAGAGGCAGGAGCAGCTCTCCATCTAGGTACATCCGACATTCACCCCAAGGAGGAACGACAAGTTTCTCTGAGGGTATTTCCTGAGAACACCAGCTCTCAAATATTCAGAAAACATTAAGATTGCCATCGCCACCAATCCAACAGTCAGCCTTCAGTAAACAACTCCTCATGGACCACTACTTCTTCAGAACCAAGAGCAGTTTTTACTATACTCCAAACAGTTGTCTAGACACATTGTCTGGAGCAATAGTGATCCTTTGAAAATGGCAAAAGACAGCCAAGCATTTCAGAGTCCACACATGCTTTATTTTTCCTACACACACTTTTTAGAAGACTTGTGGCTGAATGTGGTGGTAATACCTGTAATCCCAGTATACAAGAAGCTGAGACAGGAAGAGAACAGGTTTAAGGCCAGCCTCAGCAATTTAGAAAGACCCTCAGCAACTTAGCAAGATCCTGTTTCAAAATAATAATAATTTAAAAAAAGGTTGAGGGTGTATCTCAGAGGTAGAATGCCCCTGGGTTTAAAGCCCCAGTACCCAAAACAAAAAACAACAAAACACAGAAGACTCATGGGCTATGGAAGGAAAGAAAGGGCAAGTCTAGAAGGGCTTGCAGCCTCCTAACTTGCTGAGCAAAGAGTTTCACTAGCCACTTGGACTTCCCACCCCAGAGAGATAGGGAGTGGCACAGGGGCCTCTCTCCAGAGTTGCCTTTGCCCACCTCTCTGAGCAGAAAAGTCACAAAAAGGGTCAAAGAGAGACCTGAACTTGTGAAGGAAGACACAGGATGCCTCATCCAACCCAGAAATCATAAAAGAACACAGAAGAGGATGAAGAGGCACAAGGCCTATCGTGCACGACTGTGTTTCCGTCCCCATCTGCCAGGACTACGTTTCTGAATCATTTCTTAACACTTGGCAAAGAGACTTGGATGTTTAAAACTCCCTTTGTGGCTGGGGAACTGGAAGTATTCCATCTGTGAACAACAATGGATTTTAACCTTTTTGTACTATAATCACTTTCATTGAAAATATTTGAAGTTTTATAGGAATACTCTTTGAAGCTAAAGTCTTTCTCTATTCCTTAAGTCACCTAAACAAATAGGTTTCCAGAAGAGACAAGACTTTCTTTAAAGCCTTACTATCCTTAACTAACCAAAGCCTGACCTGGTTTTATCAGAGACTAAAGGATCTGGGGTAAGGGAAATGGCCCAACTCCAGACAGCTTTCAGCTTTAACCTTTCATGTGATAGAAGAGAAATACCCAACTCCAACTCATTCTGTCCCTCCTAAGGAGAGAAATAAAACTGGAAATACACATGAAGTTCACAGCCCAGAAGTTCAGGCTCAACAAAAAAACTGAGCTGGGCGTGGTGGCACACGCTTGTAATCCCAGCATTTGGGAGGCTGAGACTGGAGGATCTGATTTCATAGCCAGCCTCAGCTGCTTAGTGAGGCCCTGCACAACTTAGTGAGACCCTGTTTCAAAATAAAGAATAAAAAATAGGGCTGGGGCTATAGCTCAGAGGTAGAATGCCCCTGGGTTCCAAACAAAACAAAACAAAAACAAATAAAGAATGCATTCCTTCCCACTCCTTACTAATACATCACTAAATTCCTATTTATAGCAGTTCCTTTTACCCGGTATATCATGTAGAGTCATCAAGGAAAAAATTATAAGGCATACTAAAAGGCAAAATGAAAACAAAAACAGTTTGAAGTGAGGATAAAAACATGAGGAGTAAACTCAGGTATAACAAAGATGTTAGAATTATCAGATCAGGAATTTAAAACAATACAATTAAGATGTCAAGGGCCTGAATGCATAAAGTAGCTGGTATGCAAAAAGGGATGGGCAATGTAAGCAAAGGGATAGAAAGTTTAAATAAAAATAAATAAATAAATGTATGTTAAAGCTTAAAAAAAAAAAAAACTTACCTGGCACAGTGGTACATGCCTTTGTAATCCCAGTACTTGGGATGTTGAGACAAGAGGATCTCAGGCTCAAGGCCAGAGCACAGTAAATTAGTTAAGCCCTGCTTCAAAAATTTAAAAAATCAAAACGGGCTAGAAGTATAGCTCAGTGGTAGAACACTCCTGGAAATAAAAAGTCCCTAGAAATAAAAAGCGCTGTAAAAGAAATTAATAAGAATGTCTTTCATGGGTTTATTCAAATCAATGTCACTCACTAAGGCACAGATCTACAAAATTTAGAGAACTCCATGGAGATTAAATACAAAGCAAAACAACAAAACAAAAATCCTTACTATCCTTTAGATTTGGAATCTCTGATAAACCTTTGTATTTTCCAAAACTTTTCTGTGGGTGCTGACAAGTTAAGCAGCTTTTACTGACCACTAACTCTAGAACTGAGCCCAGCCCTGTGGAGGAAGCAAAGGGGAATCTCTAAGAGATCATGAGCCATCCACTCCATTGTATAGATTATAATCTCATGCCAACCTCTGGGCTGCATTTCTTAGACGTATTTAAGATTGATCATCTACATGAATACTAAGCATTCGATGGAAATTGCACCTGTGAAATGAAGACACAGATCTGCATAGAAATGGGTAACTGTGTCCAAGAGATGTGTGATGAGGTATTTGCCATAAACGATGGCAGCTAAAAACAACAGCTAAAAGTCCAAAGTCACAGTGTGAGCAGACCCATGCTCCCTGGACGGCTCTACAGGGGGTTGTTCCTTTTCTCCCTTCAGATCCTGGTGTTGCTGATAATCCCTGGTGCCCACTGCTTTCCAGATGTATCATTCCCATGTGTGTCTTCTCTGTGTATGCATGTCTTTCTCCCTGTGTGTCTGTCTCCAAATTTCTGTCTTCTTATAAGGACAATAGTCATTAGGTTAGGGGCCACCCTAATCTAAAATGACTTTACCTTAATTGATGACATCTGCAAAGACCCTATTTCCAAATAATGTCTCATTCACAGCATTCACAGCTATTGAAGATTAAGAAGTTACTACAAGGAGACACAAATGAACCCAGGATACTACCCATGTTGTAATAAAAGGCTGTCAAAGTTTTTAAAACTTCTTCAGTTCTTTGGCACTCCTCCCAGAGAAAATGGGCCTTGTCATCTCTCCTTAGAATCTGGGTGCACATTGTTACTGCTTTGGCAGAAGTAACATTATATGACTTCAAGGTCAGGTCATAAAATGCCACACAACTTCTACCTGGTTCAATGAAACACCCACTCTTAGAGCCTTCAGTTACCATGTAAGAAGTCCAACCACTGTGAGGCCACCATGTGGTGAGGAAGCACAAGCCACATGAAGAAGCCACATATAGGAACTCTAGTCAACAACCCCAACTGAATTCCAATTAACTCAACCTAGGTACCAGCCATACGTGTGAAGAAAGAAGGCTCCAGATGGTTCCAGATCCTAGATACTCTAGTCATCCTCAGCCATTTGAGTTTCCAGATGAGGCCCCACACTTTATTGAGCAGTGGTAAACCATGACCCTGTGCCCTATCTGAACCTCTAATCCACAGAATTCATGTGATAAAATAAAATGGTTGCTATTTTATACCTTTAACCTTTGAGCTGGTTTTGTACTGCAATAGATAATGAATCAAAGTTTACAAAACATCATAAATATTATAGTCACATTTCTTTCTTTCTTTCTTTCTTTTCTTTTCTTTTTGCAGTACTGGGGATTGAACTCAGAGGCATTCTATTTCAGAACTATACCCCCAGCCCTAGTTTTTATTCTTTATTTTGAAACAGGGTCTCACTAAGTTCTGGAGTGCCTCACTAGGCAGCTGAGGCTGGCCATGAACCAGGATCCTCCAGTCTCAGCCTCCCAAATGCTGAGATTAAACAAGCATGCGCCACCAAGCCCGGATCTATAGTCACATTTCTTACAAAGTGCTTAAATATATATGCATGCACAAGAAAAGACTAGAACACAAACTGAGGTAAAGTAGAGTTAACTCTATGCTTTATACTTCTCTGAATCGTGTACATGCATGTGTGTGTGTGTTAGTGGGAACTGAACCCAGGGGCATTCTACCTCTGAGCTACATCCCCAGCCCTATTCTTTATTTTTTAATTTTGAAACAGGATCTTACTAAGTTGCCGAGGGCCTTGCCAAGTTGCTGAGACTGGACACAAACCTACAATCCTCCTGTCTCAGCCTCCCAAGTGCTGCAGTTACAGGCATGTGCCACCACACCCTAACTGTCTGAATTCTTTACAACAAGAGTTCATATTACTTAAATAGTTAGGAGAAAATAGTCATTTTCATTTGTAAAGAAAGGTTCTGCCTTTCTTTACAGTGGTGGTGGTTCTCTCAACAAGCAATGAAGGACTCCTAATGATGGCTGAGGCCTGTCTGTCCTCCAACCATGATCAACACAAGTGATTTTGCAACCAAAGCTCATTTTTAGCTAAATAAGGCCTCCAGGACTCAGAGGGCTGACTCTGGTCTCTTCAGAGCTGGTTCCTATGAAGTAGCAATGATTAAAAAGGAAACTTGGAAGCCAGGTGTGGTGGTGCACACTTGTAATCCCAGCATTTGGGAGGCTGAGACCGGAGGATCCAGATTCGAGGTCAGCCTCAGCTACATAGTGAGGCACTCTGCAACTTAGTGAGACCCGGTTTCAAAATAAAGAATAAAAAATAGGGCTGGGGGTATAGCTCAGAGGTAGAATGCCCCCTGAGTTCAATCCCTAGTACTGCAAAAAAAAAAAAAAAAAAAAAAAAAAAAAAAACAAGGAAACTTGGCATTTTCTTGATCCCAGAGCTCAGACAATCGGTCCCTCCTTTGGAAATAGAGGTGACAGGATCATGCAGCAGCTTGAGGACAGAAGAAGGTAAAAGGAACAATGAGAGAGATGGGAATGTGCACTGAGGGCCTGGAAGGCAGAGGCCCAGGTGCTTAGCCTCTTTCCCCTGGCAAAGAAAGGGACAACCTAGGCATCCCTGCTTGCCAGAGGTGTGCCCTCCCACACCACAGAATTGGCATGTGCTGCCGATGTTATTTCTACCACTGCTAGCAGGGTTCCTGACATAAAGTGTGTCACTGGAGCACATCATTTTCCTTCAGAGACATAGCGTTCAAAGGTTAACCACACGTCCTGCCAAGAGCACAGCACAAATCTTGGAGTGACAAAGGAGCCCTTGGCCCTGTTGAATGGTCACACTTAGAAACCAAGGGAGAGCAGAGAGAAGCAAAAAGGCCACAACTGAAAAGAGCAGACCTTGTGACTTCCACAGAAAAATATGCTCCAATGGAGCCCAGGGCGAGCTGAGCATTACACGCATGGTTTCTAGGGAAACTTTAAAAGCAAACAGTGCCTCAGTGAGCGAGGCACTTGTGAAACAGTTCCCAAGCCCTGGAGCCAATACTTCCCCTTCCAGCAATGGCTTCCCACTCTACAGAACATTTCCAACAGGGGACTCTAGGCACAAGAGGCACTCAGAGAGGCGGAGGATTCCCCAGAGGCCAGGCAAGAGGTGGTGCCAATGTGCTCTGAGCAACACCAGGCCAAGCACTGTGAGATCTTTTCTGAGCATCCTCCAGGGGACTGTCGCTCCATTTACATCCCACAGCCACTTTTGCTAAGCCTGTGGCCCTGTCTGTGCACACTTGCCCATCAACAGATACTTTGGTTGCTTAGAGTTAACTATGTATGCAGTTCAGGCGTATATAAAGTAAGACAGAGCTGGGTGGGGTGGCGCATGCTTGTAATCCCAATACTTGGAAGGCTGAGACAGGAGGATCACAGGTTCAAAGCCAGCCTCGGCAACTCAGGAAGACCCTGTTTCCAAATAAGAAATAAAACCAGGCTGGGGGTGTAGCTTGAAGGTAGAATGCCTCTGGGTTCAATCCCCAGTATAAATAAATAAATAAATAAATAAATAAATAAATAAATAAATAGTAAGTAAGTAAGTAAGACAGGCAGTCGAAATCATGGCAATTCCTTCCTGCTCTTGTTCTGCCCATTACAAAACCAAACATCTCTAATCCCCAGGCCCCAATCCTTCCCCCTTGAAGATTTATGTGAAACTCTCTGCCTGGTTCAGGCCCTTCCTAATTGGCCTTCATTGTGTGCACAATGCTGATAGGATTCTTCACACTCTTCCCCTCACCATTTCCTGGGCCAGAAAAATATCACTCAGCTTTTTATTTCATTATGTTTGTCCTTGTACACAATTCCCAAGACCCTGGCACACCATTGCTCCTCTACAGGCACATTCATGTAGAAATCCATGCCTCTGATTCCAAATGACTCTATTTAACCTTAAAGCTAAAGTTATCTTTGCTCCTGAAATAATACAATTGACAAATCTAAAGAAAGAATGTGGGGTAGAACAGAATGCTCTCTCAAATCTTAGAAAAAGCTATGCATGGTGGCACATGCTTGTAATCCCAGTACTTACAGGCTGAGATGCAAATATCATAGGTGCTCAACCAGCTTCAGCAACTTAGTAAGGCCCTTAGCAACCCAATGAGACCTCGTTTCAAAATAAAAAATAAAAACAGAGCGGGGGTGTAGCACAGAGGTACTGGGTTCGATCCCTAGTAGCACCACCAAAAAAAGAAAAAAAAATCCTAGAAAAGATGAGAACAGAGAAGCAGAATCTGGCCCAAGTTCATTGAAGTGCAGACAAAAAGGTGAGGTCCCACCAGTGAATGTCAGTGGCTTCTGGGCCGTGAGACCCAAAGGAAGACCTCCTTGAAGTGGAGATGGGGAACAGCAATGAGCTTAAGAATATCTCTGGTCCTGCAGCAAGGCCAACTGTGGAGAAGGCTGGCTGTCCGTTGCTGCTTCTTCCCTTGTTCCACAGTAATGTGTCCCTAGCTGGGCTTGAGATGACACTTCTGGTTTCAGAAATCCCTATAGCTAGGTTTGGCCGTGTGCCTTGGTCCTCAATGGAAGGCTAGAGGAAGTGTCCCAATTTGAGCCTAGCCCTTAACACAATGCACATATACTCCTCCAAAATTTCCTCTTCCCAGGAACTCAAGACCCAATTTCAACTTCCAAATGAAGATAATATCCCATGACAGAGGTGAAAAGACCCTTGGATTTCTGAGTGAACACGTGGGACAGAGAAGCCCATCAACCTAGCCTGCACCACTATAAAGGAGAAATTAACTTCTGTATTAAGTCTCTGTATTATAAGGTATCCTTGTCAGGGCAAAAACACTCCTGCTAATGTCTTAAACACAGGCTTCTCGTGTTTACTGTGGGCAGCAGAAGTGACAATCAAGATGCATCTGTACTGGCTGGTATCAAATGCTCCAAGTGTATCATTTCATATATTCTTATACATTGGTGGTTGAGTTGTAAATTAATACAACCACTATAGAGATCAGGATGGAGGTTTCTCAAAAGACTAGGAATGGAACCACCATATAACCCAGCTATCCCACTCCTTGATTTCTTTCCAAAAGAATTAAAGTTAGAATAGTACAGTGATACATGTATATCCATGTCTGTAGTAGCACAATTCACAATAACCAAATCATGGAACCAACCTAGGTGTCCATCAACAGATTAATGAATAAAGAAAATGTGGTATGTATGCACATTGGAGTTTTACTCAGCCATAAAGAAGAACCTAATTATGTCATTTTCAAGAAAATGGATGTAACTAGATGACTTCCGGGAAGATGGCGACGGAGCGAGACATGTCTCAAGAGGCACTGTGAGCTCAATACAAATCAGTCGTGGAACCACCTTTTTGAAAGAAGAAAAAAGCAACAAAAGGGTGAAAAACGCTGCGAAAACTGGAATACAGCTGAGCAGAACCCGGAAGGCCAACCAGGGAGAGCAAAGAAGCCCATCTCCGCAACCCTGGCGCCACGCTGCCAAGCGGAAGCCGCCATTGAGCTGGCCCCCGACGTGAGGTCTACTGAGAAAGAAATATAGAACAACCCTCTGCACCCCACCGGCCAGAGGTGGAGTGAGCGACTCCTGAACTCCTCATCCTAGCCAGGCGGCATTTCGAGGCACCTTCGACAGAGACCAGAACGCATGGTACGACCAGCTTAGGCCCGTGCAGGACCATCACAGCTCACCTCTCCCCGCAGAACCGGAGCAGAGATAACTGCACTCCAGAGCTTGAATCAAAACTGCCGCAGGAACAGCTTCTTGACGGAAGGAAGGAGAAGCAAATCAGCTTAAAAGTGAGTAAAGAAACAGGCAGTTGGTCGGAATCTAAGGAGCAGACCAGGGAGATCGGGGGAGCCGTCGCGTGCGCAGCAGTAGCAGCCGTCACCTTGTCGGCCACCCACAGCAGCAGAAATCTGCTCCAAAGATCTGCAGAGGCCAAACCAGTTCTGTCCTTACAAAATTGCAAGGATTTTTATTTTGCTTCTTGCTGACGTTTCTTGTTTTCTGCTTTGTTTTGCTCCGTTTTTACTCTGTTTTCACTTTGCATTGCTTCAATTTATGTATGTTTGTTCGGAGGATTGGTTGCTTTTTAGCTTTTGCTAGATCCCAGAAGTCAACACCTGAAACCCACCAAAGACACCAATAGAGCAGGCAGAAGAAATACCAGAGTAATTGCAACTCAGTACAAGATACCATTCACAGAGAGAAAATAAAAATAAGAAACCTACAAATTCAGAGAAAGCGTACAAGAGCAGCAAAGTTATAAATCTAACAACAGGGAAACCATGAGAAGGAGAAACACCAAAGAAACAATGAGTCAACATGACCCCACAATAACAGAACTCAATGACACTGATTGGCAGAGCTTACCAGAAGGACAATTCAGATCTTTAATAATAGAAATGATACAAAGCTTCCAGAAAGAATGCAGAGAGAGCTGGAAAGAAATGAAGGAACAAATAAACAAAGAATATGACACCCTGAGCAGGAATCATAGCGAAGCCTTGAGAGAAGTGAAAGATGTAAAAGATGCAATAATAGAAATGAAGGCATCAATACAAACTATAAACAATAGATTAGACCATATGGAAAACAGAATATCACTCCTAGAAGATGACCATTCCAAAAATGAATCCATTATACATAATCTAGAAAAAAAAATTCGACAGTATGAATCCGACATCGACGAGATCTGGGCCAATTTTATAAGAGCTAATCTAAGAATAATAGGCATAGAAGAGGGATTAGAAGTTGAAACTAATGGAATAAACAACCTTTTCAAAGAAGTAATATCAGAGAACTTTCCAAACATAGAAAGAGAAATTGGCACACAGGTGCAGGAAACATATAGAACTCCCTTCAGACAAGACCAAAGAAGAGGTTCACCACGCCACATAATAATCAAGATGACTAATGTAGAAGCCAAGGAAAGAATCCTAAAGGCAACAAAAGTTAAAGGCCAAGTAACATTTAGAGGCAAACCAATTAGAATCACTCCAGACCTCCCAAACCAAGTCATGAAAACCAGGAGGGGCTGGAGTAACATATTCCAAACTTTGAAAGAAAATAACTTGCAGCCAAGATTCTCCTACCCAGCAAAACTCTCTCTCAAAATAGAAGGGGATATAAAAAACCTTCCATGACAAACAAAAACTGAAAGCATTCATGTCTTCCAAACCAGGACTAGAGAAAATACTCAAAGAGATTAACTACAAAGAAGAACTAACAAGTAAACGTCAGAACCAGAGAAACAATAATTTCCAGGAAGCAAACAACTAAGCAAAGAAGAACAAACACTACTGCAAACAGAAGTCAAAACCCAAAATG
>PVLC010048668.1:0-10686 GCA_004027655.1 Graphiurus murinus
ACACACACACACACACACACACACACACACACACACATTTTACATTTTTTATTTTGGGTAGATAGATTTTTTTTTTTTTTTTTTTTTTTTTTTGTGTGGTGCTGGGGACTGAACCCAGGGGCATTCTACCTCCAAGCTACACCCCCAGCCCTATTTTTTATTCTTTATTTTGAAACAGGGTCTCACTAAGTTGCAGAGAGCCTCACTAAGTAGCTGAGGCTGGCCACGAACCCAGACCCTCTGGTCTCGGCCTCCCAAGTACTGGGATTACAAGCGTGCGCCACCACGCCTGGCTGATGGATGGATATTTTATTGCAAAGTTTTACAACTCACATAGGAGCTCATATTTTAACATTTTATTCCAAAATCTTCCAGTGAAGAAAAAAAATTAAAAAGGCCACTACCTTGCTTAAAATCCCAGCCCCATTTCTCTCAGGCGGCGCTTCCAGCTCTGGTCTCCGTCTCCGATGCACCAGGGCTCTACCCTGTGGGGGTTTCTCTTTAGGAATGTGCAGTAACCATGGGGTGCTCCGCCTCTATGGGCATTTTTGCTTGTTTTCTAAATACCAGAACACAGTTCAGGCCACAATGAGCCTCTCACAAACCCTGCCCCACCCGTCACCACCTCATGAGGCAGAAAGTGGGTTTGCTTTCCCATAATTCACAAAGAAGCTAGCAGTTCTGCTGCCCAGCTGTTATAGCCACTCTGGTTCCTGAGCACGGCCACATCCTGCTTCCTCCGGACGCCTTCTCCTCTGCTGGACCCTCCCGAGTCCCTCCTGCACTACGTTGGCTTCTGTAAACCATCCCCAAGTTCTTTGTCAAGTCCAACAGCTATAAATCTTAAACTTACAAAACAATAAGGGGATGGCACTCTGGGATTGAGACCCAACTCATAATGGAACATCCTCTAAATGGGATTTAAATCCATACGTGGTGCTCATTATGCTGGACACAGGCAGAGCTGCCCGGAGGTGGTCCTCACCAAGGCCAGGAGCCCGGCCGCCCCCGCCCCCTGCAGCCACCCACCGCTGCTTTTCCTTGCATGCTTTATTTAAGCCTTGGAGGTGGGAGAGGAGAGAGAGGAAGAAAAGGAAGTGATTTTTCTTCTTAATAGGTTTGCTCTTCTTGCTCTGGGTAGAATCAATGCTGGTGGGATTGAGCTCACTCCCTAATATCCCCTTCCCTCCAAACTGCTTCCTCTCGCTGTGAATAATTCACACAAAATAAAATAATCATGTGCTGGGAATTACCACTTCCCCCCTCCCCAAATTCCCAAAGTGCCAGGTGGGAAGCCATAATGGCGCCCGTGCCGAGGCCGGCTGCGTGGGGCCTGGGAAGACGGAAAGAGGGGTCTGGGAAGGCAGAAGTGGGGGGCAGGGGCTGGGGGACCAAGTGATGCTGCTGTGTGTCTGCGGAAATGGCTGGCGCTCTGCTTGTTTAGAAAGGAGATCTCAACCAAGTTCTTCTTTTTCATTCCGCTTTCCACACCTCTGTCTTCGTGCATTGGAATAAAGCTTCCACAACCAGGTCTAAATCACTCACAGCGGTCTCGTCTCCCATCTCACCTCTCCATACAACTTTTATTTAGTGGGCTCATTTCTCCCTACAAACACCTTACTCACCTGCACAGGTTCATTAACAAGAATCTTTAGGATCGAGGAGGCAAACACTTGTTTTGCTCCTGAACATCAGCAAAGCACAGTCAGATACGGCACAGGTACAACATGAAAACCAACATTGGCAGCGCTGTAGAATGAAGTGGGGGTAACCCACCAAAAAGGGGGGACAGGAGATCCTGCCAACAACACTGTGTATGTGTCAGCATCGTGGAGTGAGGGCCACATGGTAGAAAGCGTCTTCTTTGGAAATCAGTAATTCCTGGGCAAATCTCTGCTTAATTATAGTTCTTTGCAAAAAAAGAAAAAAAATCTCTGCAGACTAATCATCTTCATGGAGAATTAAAGAAGCTGTAAACAATAAATTTGAGAACAGCATGGACACGACTGTCACGATCCCAGCTTGTCTTTGATATCTAGCATGTGGTGGCCTTTAAGTAAGATACTGCAGCCGGGCGTGGTGGCGCACGCTTGTAATCCCAGCATTTGGGAGGCTGAGACCGGAGGATCCGGGTTCGAGGCCAGCCTCAGCTACCTAGTGAGGCACTCTGCAACTTAGTGAGACCCTATTTCAAAATAAAGAATGAAAAATAGGACAGGGGGAATAGCTCGGAGGTAGAATGCCCCTGAGTTCAATCCCCAGTACCGCAAATAATAATAATATTAATAATAATAATAATATGCTGCAAAGCCAGGCATGGTGGTACATGCCTGTAATCCCAGTACTTGAAAGGCTGAGACAGGAGGATCGCAGATTTGAGGACAGCCTCAGCAAGTAGTGAGACTCTCATCAACCTAGTGAGACCCTGTTTCCAAATAAGAAATAAAATCAGGCTGGGGGTGTAGCTCAAAGGTAGAATGCCTCTGAGTTCAATCCCTAGTACCACAAAAAAAAAAAAAAAAAAAAAAAGATGCTGCAGCCACGCAAGGTAGAACATACCTGTAATCCCAGTACTTGGGAGGCTGAAACAGGAGGATTGCAGGTTGGAGGCCAGCCTCATCAACTTAGTGATGTTCTGTTTCAAAATAAAAAATGCTGTGGGTGTAGCCCAAAGGTAGAATGCCACTGGGTTTGATTTCCAGTACAAAATAATAGTAATAAGCCGGGCATTGTAGCGCACGCTTGTAATCCCAGCATTCGGGAGGCTGAGACTGGAGGATCTGGGTTCGCAGCCAGCCTCAGCTACCAAGTGAGGCACTCTGCAACTTAGTGAGACTCGGTTTCAAAATAAAGAATAAAAAAATAGGGCTGGGAGTGTAGCTCGGAGGTAGAATGCCCCTGAGTTTAATCCCCAGCACTGCAAAAAACAAAACAAAATAATAGTAATAATAATAATAATAATAATAATAATAATAATAATAATAACAACAGTTTGAGAGGTTTGCATTCAAATAGTACAAATTAGGTAATGTGGAAAAAATTCCAAAAATATCAGCATTTTGTGAAAAGGCAAGATATGATTACTCTGCCCACCTGTTCAACCTGACAGAGAACCAGGGCCGGACCTGAGGTTCCCCCCAATCTTATTTGATTCTAGGATGAATCCATCAAGAGCCAAGGACTGTGGCTGGCTCTGGGACTGGGGGTACAAATGACCTAGTATCGCCCCCCCGCACCGGACTCTCACCCTCGAGGACCCAATGGAGATGATAATCTCGCGTTGCTGGTTCAAGCTTCTTTTATTGTACCTCTCTCTCTCTCTCTGTATCTCTCTCTGGGACCCAGGACGTTACCCAAGCAGTAACAGTAACAGTAATCGTTCTCTTAACCCTGACAGTAACCGTCTCTCTGGCCGCAATCGTCTCTCTCACCCCACTCTCGTTCTCCGTAACCGTTCCTCACAATTGTAGTCATCCGTCCTCTAGGTCGAGAGGTGGAGTCCTCTTAAAGCCAACCAGGGCTTGAGCCACGAGGTACCTGCATCCAGCTCTCACCTGGGAGCACTCTCGGGCCACGGGCTCTGGCGAGCTGGCGCATGCGCTCTAGCGTGGCGCAGCCCTAGGATGTTACCACCTGCAGCTGCTCCTGGCACTCTGCCAGGCGCCATCTTGAGGCGAGGTCTAGCCGGGCCCCGCTAAGACCCCAACAACCTAGACCCCCCCCTCAAAAAAAACACAAAACACCAGCTTCAGGAAGCAGGAAGTCCGAAAGGGCTCTCAGCAGGGAGTGTGTGAGCCTAGGTGAAATCTTGGGCCTCAGAAGACTCAGTGATGTGCTTTGTAAGAAGAAAGATTCTGACTTCATTTTTTTAAAGTGCTGCACTTAATACAAATATTTAAATACTGAGATGTGGGATATTGGTTTATTGCATATTTCTTACGCTTATATTTTGAACGATGCAGAAATCTCAAAAAACTTCAAGCCGGGGGTGGTGGTGCACGCTTGTAATCCCAGTACTTGAGAGGCTGGGACAGGAGGATCACAGGTTCACGGCCAGCCTCAGCTACTCAGTGAGGCCCTCCGCAACTTAGTGAGACCCTGTTTCAAAATAGAGAATAAAAAATAGGGCTGGGGATGTAGCTCAGAGATAGGATGCCCCTGGGTTCAATTCCCAGTACCACAAAACAAAACTTCTTCAGACATTCAGGATGTTACACATTGGTTGCGTATATTTTTTAAGGGTTCTGGTGTCCGGCATGACTTGTGTTCATCTTGATTTTCTACCTCAGTATCCCAGACTCCCCCCCACCCCCATTTCTGGGGATTGAACCCAGGGTAACTCTACCACTGAGATCCCCCCCCCAGGCCTTTTTATGTTTTTATGGGAACACAGACAGGTGCACCGCACTGGACTTTAGCCCAGACATTTCTTTGATAACTTATTCAATCATTCCTTCTTTATTTCTTTGCTCAGCCATTCATGTTTTATTTTTTCTTTTCAACAAAAACACAGTGGGCATGCTGGACGTAAGGCTCTGAGTGACGTGTTGCAAGAGATACAAAGATGGACCCGGAGCCTCCCCAGCGAGCGGCCAGAGAAGATGTCGGTCCATTCACTCCTTCGCTCAGGCGTTTTTCCCAACCGGTGTTTACGCCGAGGGTTGCCACGCACCAGGCACCAGCGAGGGCCTGATGAGCCTTCTTTGAAGATACTCCAGGAGACATCGCAGTGGATACTATAATAACGGCCGCACGTGAGGATGTCCATAGGAGAAGTGCAGGAAAAGAAGGTGCCTGTGGGTTTAGAGGCAGGGCATCCAGACATCTTCATGGAAGAGGTGACCGCTGACCTTGTCCTTAGAGGGAAGAGTCACCAGAGGAGTGTTAAGTAGGAGAGACAGAAGTGTTTAGAGCTAGCCAGGCATGGTGGTGCACGCTTGTAATCTCAGTACTTGGGAGGCTGAGACCAGAGGATCCGGGTTCGAGGCCAGCCTCAGCTACCTAGTAAGGCCCTCTGCAACTTAGTGAGACCCTGTTTCAAAATAAAGAATAAAAAATAGGGCTGGGGATATAGCTCGAAGGTAGAATGCCCCTGAGTTCAATCCCCAGTACCGCAAAAAAAAAAAAAAAAAAAAGAAGTGTTTAGAGTTTAGAAAACCCTGGGTTTCCCCACTAAGTCTGGATGATACGCTGAGTAAAAGAAACTGGTGGAAGAAGAGATAGAAAGAAGGCAGATCACGGGGCACGATGGGTCCTGAGTGCCCAGCGGGGCCAGAGAATCACACTGTAACACGGCCCCACTCAGCAGTGGGTGCGGACTCCAGCGCCTGCCCGGGCTGACGAAAGGTGGTCGCTCTATCCATCCTTGGAAGCACTTAGGAGCCTCCGTCCATTGCAGCCGCTCTGCGATTGGTGCTCCCTGTTGCGGGAGGTGATTATGTCATCAGTTATAATGCCGGGCTTCCCGACACTGGCATCCGCTCACAGTCCAACTTCGCTCCTCTCCTTTCCTTAAATGTTTACCTGAGAGTTTAATTCATCTTAAGAGCAATAGCTCTTTCACAAAAGCTGCACAATGAACCCTGGAAAGTGAAAAGGATTCAACAGACAGAAATTTGTAGTAGGGGTGGTGGGAAGACCCTGTTCTTGAAGCCACAAGACAGCTTAGTCGTGGCTCTGCCTTTTAGCAGCTGGAGACACTGGGCCAGTGCATGCATGCCCCAGAACCATGATTTCTCATCTTTCTATAGAATGGAGGGAGATTTTTTTTAAAAATGTCTATTTTCACCAAGCTACAGAACACTGGGAAAATAGAAAATTATTATTACATGTAGATAAGAATTCGGAATAGTTAGTACTGATTCACCGTCTGACAAACATCAGTCCAGAATAACTTTTTCTTGGTGACTAACGTCCTTTTCCTCCTCAAAGCACCAATTTCCTTTCAAATATAAAAGTCTATTTCTTTAAAAATATTTAGATGCACCTTGAGTTCTTTTGGTTGGTCTTTTTTTTTTTTTTTTTTTTTGTGGTACTGGGGATTGAACCCAGGGGCATTCTACCTCCAAGCTACACTCTCAGTCCTATTTTTTATTCTTTATTTTGAAACAGGGTCTCACTAAGTTGCAGAGAGCCTAAGTAGTTGAGGCTGGCCGCGAACCCGGATCCTCCAGTCTCAACCTCCCAAGTACTCGGATTACAAGTGTGTGCCACTGTGCCCAGCTTGCTTTTTTAAAAATTTCGTTTCTTCCTAACTTTTAGCTGTTGTTTTTCTTATTTCACTTAGCAGGTAGCAAAGATTTATTTTGCCATTTAAAATTTAAAACAAACATGAATTTCTTAAGTACCTATTGCATGTTTAAAATTATATTCCTGGCCGAGTATGGTGGTGCACGCTTGTAATTCCAGTACTTGGGAGACTGAGACAGGAGGATCTGAGGTTTGAGGACAGCCTCAACAAGTAGTGAGACTGTCATCAACCTAGTGAGACCCTGTTTCAAAATAAAAATAAAAATAGGGCTGGGGGTATAGCTCAGAGACAGAATGCCCCTGAGTTCAATCTCCAATACCCAAAATAAATGAATAAATAAAATTATATTCCTGGCCAACTCAGAAGACCAAGAGCCACATGTTTGCTCTCATATGTGAAAGTTGAGAGAAAAAAAGGAAAGAAAACAGACCTCATGAAAATTAGGAGAGAGACCAGTAGAGGAGTGGAAGGGGGTTGGGAGGGGTTAAAAAGTAGGGAGAAGGAAGCTGGGCGTGGTGGCGCACGCTTGTAATCCCAGTACTTGGGAGGCTGAGACCAGAGGATCCGGGTTCTCGGGTTCTCGGCCAGCCTCAGCTACTTAGTGAGGCCCTCCGCAACTTAGTGAGACCCTGTTTCAAAATAAAGAATAAAAAACAGGACCGGAGGTGTAGCTTGGAGATAGAATGCCCCTGGGTTCAATCCCCAGTACTGCAAAAAAAAAAAAAAAAAAAAAAAGTAAAGGAAACAGACCAAATAATGTTATCTGCATATATGAAAGTATCACTGATTAAAAAAAATTTTTTTAATTGTATTCCTAACCAAGAAGTATACAGAAGCAGTATTGAGCATACGCCTGGCCATGAAGATACTGCAGCCTACCTACTTAAGATCATTTATATTATTGTATTATATATGCAGCTAGAAAAGCAAAGCAAAAGAAGAACTGCAGGTCAAAATCATGAGTACGATGACCTGTGCTCGGGAGTGTAGAAAAAGGGAGAACTCCTACAGGCAGAGCCCTGGACAGGCTTCCTGACAAGGGCAGATTCCGATGGGCCTGCAGGCTGAGCCGGATTGGAAGGGAGAGGAGCTGAAGGAGGGCGAGCTGTGAGTGACCCAGGGCGTGCAGCCATCGGCCGGGTCCAGGGGAGAGGAAACACTGAGTCAAGGGAAATTGGATCGGCTCAGTTTACTAAGGACTCCAAAGTTTAACTCGTTCAACAAAGGCCACTGGATAATTTAAAGTCTTTGGTTCGCTTATAACTCACTGCGGTGGGTCTGAGGTCCCTCTCTGGTCCAAGACTCCAGTTTCCGGGGCTGGGGGAGGGGGCTGTTTACATCTGCTGGTTTGGGAGAGCTGAGGAACCTGCGAGGGGAACCAAACAAGCAAGAAACCCAACCCAAACTATGTTTTCATAACTGTCCACCATCGCACCTATTCATGTCTTGAGAGAGGAGACGTCAGAAGAACAGGAGAGATGGAGGGGAGAATTCGCAGTGTGGGCTGGGCCCCCCAGGGCCAGTCCATCTTTGAAAAGGGCCCGCAGGCCAGATATGCCTGGCGATCTTGGATAACCACCAGCACCTGGTACCTGGAGCAGCTGATGGTCTAACGTGATGGCGCCCACACACCTGTGCAGGAACGAGAGCGGGCCCTGTGCACTGGTGTTCCTCGCTCTTGCTGTAAGCTGACAGAGGAGGGGGTCTCCTTCCTGGGAGACAGCCACACAGTCCCAGCACCGTGAAAATGGACCGTATCCGTGGGGCAGGCCAATCCCCAAAGCAGCACTTTAAAAAAAAAAATGGGGAAGAAGACCTGGAAAGCAGGCCATATCAAATGAGAAAACCAAGGCCAGAAACATCGTGGTAGATTAACCATACTATTGAAAGACTGTGCTTGACCCTCACAGCCGCCATGGGAAGAATGGAATTCCCTACCCCTTGGCTTTGGGCTTTGCCAAGTGAATTGCTTTGACCAACAGGACATGAGCAGCTAAGGCTTAATGTGTGTTTGTGGGGTGGCATTTGCCCTCTACTTATCTATTTATTTATTAATAGTACTGGGAGAAGGTGACTTAACTGAAGGTGATGGGCAGGTGGGGGGCACCCTAATGCACAAACATATCAAAGTCAATCACTAAACTGAACCTGAGAAGGAAGAAGGGTGAGGGAGTGGGGCGGGAATTGGGGAAGGGTTAAATGAGAAATGTGTGCATATATGCCTTTATCAGCTTGTACCTAACAAAGATGTATGATTACAATACACCAATTAAGCCGGGCCTGGTGGCGCATGCTTGTAATCCCAGCATTTGGGAGGCTGAGACTGGAGGATCCGGGTTCGTGGCCAGCCTCAGCTACCTAGTGAGGCACTCCGCAACTTAGTGAGACCCTATTTCAAAATAAAGAATAAAAAATAGGGCTAGGGGTGTAGCTCAGAGGTAGAATGCCCCTGAGTTCAATCCCCAGTACTGCAAAAAAAAAAAAAAAAAAAAATACACCAATTAAAATAAATAAATAGAAAAGAAAAACATCAAAAAGAAAAAAAATAGTACTAGGAGTTGAACTCATGGGGCATTCTACCTCTGAGCTGCACCCCCAGCCCTAGGTTTTTGTTTGTTTTTCGGTACTTGGGACAGAACTCAAGGACATTCTACCTCCGAGCTACACTCCCAACCCTATTTTTTATTCTTTTTGAAACAGGGTCTCACTACGTTGCAGAGGGCCTCACTAAGTAGCTGATGCTGGCCCTGAACCTGCGATCCTCCTATCTCAGCCTCCCAAGTACTAGGATTACAAGCGTGCACCACCACGCCTGGCTTATTTTTTAATTTTGAAACAAGGTCTCACTAAGTTGCTGAGGGTCTCACTAAATTGCTAAGACTGGCCTCAAACCTGAGATCCTCCTGTGTTAGCCTCCCAAGTACTGGATTTACAGCCGCTCACCACCATGCCGGGCTAGACCTTGACACTTTTTTTTTTTATTTTTTATTTTTTGCAGTACTGGGGATTGAAGTCAGTGGCATTCTACCTCCAAGCTACAACCCCAGCCCTATTTTTTATTCTTTATTTGGAAACAGGGTCTCACTAAGTTGCAGATAGCCTCACTAAATAGCTGAGGCTGGCCTCGAACCCAGATCCTCCAGTCTCAGACTCCCAAGTACTGGGATTAGAAGTGTTCTCCAGCACCCCTGGCTGACCTTGACACTTTTAAAAGTACAGGTCAACTACTTTTTAGAATGGGATTGTCCAATGTTTTTTCATGAGGTGAGTAGGATTATGCACTTTTAGAAAGAAGACCACAAAAATTATGACATCTTTTTAGGGGGGACTGAAGGCTATGGTGTTATATCTAATCTTGTAGGAGGGGTGTTAACCTGGCTGGCTTGTTAAGCAGATGTCTGCTGGGTTTCACCATTGTAGAGTTAAAAGTTTTCCTCTGTAATTAGTAACTTTCTTGGGAAAGAGACCTTGCGACCATGTATATAACTATATTGTTTCTTCTCAAGCCGTCACTGCTGATTCTAACATCTCCAACATGGGTAGGCAGCCCTTGCCTGTGACAAGTCTGACTGTGGCGTTTGCATAATGGTATTGCACACCTGAAACTAGAAGGGAGTGCTAAGGAACCCTCCCTTCGCCTCCCACCCACAGCCCAGGCAATCAGGAGATTGGAGCCACATGTGCAAAGGGGTAAGCGGGGTCCAGGTCCTGCAACTGAGGAGTCTCAGCCACAATTTGTAGACAGCTTTGTAGGGTTGACCGAACAGCGGTCGACAGGTTTAGGAGGCAGAGGCAACAGCTGGGGGCACAACCACCTCCCGTACTAATCAAAGCGGATAAAGCCCCACGACGTAGAACAGAAACCACAGGACTCCGTTTAGCACAACCAGGGACTCAACTTACTCGGCTGGCAACCTCCGGCTCCATTTGTAATTACAGTCACAAAGAAATGGCCTCTTCGCGCGCGAGAGCAGTGCCCCAGACAACATCCTCATTTTCAATAACTCCTTCCCTTTATCTCACTCTGCCTGATGCCTAATAAGCTGATTGCTATTTACTTTGGACCAACAGCTAATCTGTTAATGATTGATTTTAAATTTTTACAGTCATTTGTCTCTGGCAGGACCCGAGACTGCAAAAGGCAGTCTTTTCCTACCTGATGAATTGGCTTTTTCTTTGGGGGAGAAAGGGGGAAAAGAAAAGGAAGGAAAAAACAACAACAAAAAAAGATCTAAGTAGCCGGGCGTGGTGGCTCACGCTTGTAATCCCAGCATTCGGGAGGCTGAGACCGGAGGATCCGGGTTCACGGCCAGCCTCAGCTACCTAGTGAGGCACTCCGCAACTTAGTGAGACTCGGTTTCAAAATAAAGAATGAAAAATAGGGCTGGGGGTATAGCTCGGAGGTAGAATGCCTCTGAGTTCCATCCCCAGTACCG
>PVLC010048669.1:0-10686 GCA_004027655.1 Graphiurus murinus
CAAAAAAAAAAAAAAAAAAAAAAAAAATCATGTGTTTGTCCTTAGAGTTCTTCATGTTTTGCATTTGCTAATTGCATCCCATGATGTAATTTTTATATTACTATTATTATTATTATTATTATTATTATTATTATTATTATTATTTTTGCAGTAGTGAGGATTGAACCCAGGGAAATTCAACCTCAGCCCTATTTTTTTTTTTTTTTTTTTGTGGTACTGGGGATTGAACTCAGGGACATTCTACCTCCGAGCTATACCCCCAGCCCCATTTTTTATTCTTTATTTTGAAACCGAGTCTCACTAAGTTTCGGTGTGCCTCACTAGATAGCTGAGGCTGGCCGCGAACCCGGATCCTCAGGTCTCAGCCTCCCGAATGCTGGGATTACAAGCGTGCGCCACCACGCCCGGCCCTTTTTTTTTTTTTTTGCAGTACTGAGGATTGAACTCAGGGGCATTCTACCTCTGAGCTATACCCCCAGTCCTATTTTTTTTTTCTTTATTTTGAAACAGGGTCTCACTAAGTTGTGGAGGGCCTAAGTAGCTGAGGCTGGCCATGAACCTGAGGTGATCCTCCTGTCTCAGCCTCCCAAGTACTGGGATTATGAGCGTGTGCCCCCATTCCAACATGTTCCTCTGCTCCTGTTTTTCCTATAAACTGATAGTTGTGAGAGAGTTGTTATCTATCTACATGTCCATCCACTTATTTATTATTTGCTTATTTTGTGGTACAGGGGATTGAACCCAGGGGCATTCTACCTCCGAGCTACACCACCAGCTCTATTTATTTATTTTTTTAAATTTTGAAACAGGGTCTCCTAGGTTGATGAGAGTCTCACTACTTGCTGAGGCTGGCTGTGAACCTGCCATCCTCCCCTCTCAGCCTCCTGAGTACTGGGATTACAGGTATGTGCCATCATGCCCGGCCCACATATTTATTTATAGAAGAGGTCTCCTTATGTTCCCCAGGCTAACCTCAAAATAATGAACTTCTGGGTATGGTGGCACATGCCTGTAATTCCAGTACACGGGAGGCTGAGGCAGAATGATCGAAGGTTCAAGGACAGCCTCAGCAAGTAGTGAGACTGTTATCAACCTAGAGAGATCCTGTTTCAAAATAAAAATAAAATAGGGCTGGGGATGTAGCTCTGAGATAGAATGCCCCTGGGTTCAATCCCCAGTACCAGAAAAAAAAAAAAAAAAGAATTCAAGCTGGGCATGGTGGCACCTGTCTGTAATCCCAGTACTTGGGAAGCTGAGACAGGAGGATCACAGGTTCTAGGCTAGCCTCAGCAACTTAGCAAGACCCTGTTTCAAAATAGAAAATAAAATAGGGCTGGGGTGGAGCCCAGTGGTAGAGTGCCTCTGAGCTCAATATATCCAGTATCACATTTAAAAAAGGAGGATAGAAGCTGGGCGTGGTGGCGCACGCTTGTAATCCCAGCGTTTGGGAGGCTGAGACCGGAGGATCCAAGTTCGAGGCCAGCCTCAGCTACCTAGTGAGGCACTCCGCAACTTAGTGAGACCCTGTTTCAAAATAAAGAATAAAAAATAGGGCTGGAGGTATAGCTCGGAGGTAGAATGCCCCTGAGTTCAATCCCCAGTACCGCAAAAAATAAAATAAAATAAAAAATAAAAAAGGAGGGAGGGGCTCAAGTGATTCTCCTGCCTAAGCCCCCAGAGTAGCTGGGATTATAGGTGTGTGGCACTGTGCCTAAGTATGGGAAACTTTTTTTGTTTGTGGTACCCCGGTTGAACCCAGGGGCATTCTACTTCTGAGCTATACCCCCAGCCCTATTTTTTTTTTTTTACGGTACTGGGGATTTAACTCAGGGGCGTTCTACCTCCAAGCTACAGTCCTAGTCCTATTTTTTATTCTTTATTTTGAAACAGGGTTTCACTAAGTTGCGGAGGGCCTCACTAAGTAGCTGAGGCTGGCCAAGAATCCGGATTCTCTTGTCTCAGCCTCCCAAGTACTGGAATTACAAAGCATGTGCCACTACACCCAGCTAGTTTAGCCCTTTTCTAAAATTTGAAATAAGGTCTCACTAAGTCATTGAAGGTCTTGCTAAATTGCTGAGGCTGGCTTTAAACCTGTGATCCTTCTGTCTCAGTCTCCCAAGTATAACAGGGGTTACAGGCATGTGCTACCACACCCAGTTTAGACACTCTTGAGTTATAGGACCTTTCCTGGCCTCGTGAGTGTGTGAGTCAGGGGAGGAGCATAGCCTTGCTGCTGTGGTCCCTGAAGACAAGTCTGTCATGACAGGGTGAGTTGCTTCTCCTAGGGCTGAGGGTTATACACTGCTGACAGTGCCACCTCCTATTGTGGGGCTGTTGATGTATGTAGGCCTTGATCACAGGCCAAACACTGTACTGTTCCTTCTCTACTGACTGCCCCCCACCCCCGTTCCCAGGATCAACTGTCCCCGTAACTGTTGAGAGCAACATTCCATTGGTAACAGACAGTACTTCACTGCCACAGCTCACAGTAGCCCGAATGGTCTTTTTAGCATCTACATAAGATTTCTTTCCTCCCTTGTTCAAATTTCTCCTTTAACTTTCCATCTGAAAACAAGATCCATGTTCTTCATTACTGCTAATACAGCTCGCTGGGGTCTAGCCCACACCTACTTCTCCAATCGCGTCTTCCATTCTTCTCTACTTTCAATCTGGTTATGAGTAGATGATTCAAACTTAAAACAGACTAGATGATTCAAACGTGTCTTTCTTTGCTCTAAAGAGCATGTCTTGCTTCTACAAACAGGCCATTATACACAGGCAGGCAGAAGCTGCTTGCTTCAAGGTGCCCACTTCAGAAGCTGCCTGTTTGCAGGCTATCAGCATGGCAACGAGATAAGATGGCACTAAAACCTAGAAGTTACAGACCCCACAGAGAGGTTAAAGAATTAAAGAAACACCATGCATCACTCACATAGTCACGGGTGATATCAGAACAAAGAACAGACTAAAGAATAATACTGAGCCAGGCATGGTGGTTCATGTCTGTGAATCCAGTACTTGGGATGCTAAGACAGGAGGCTTGCAGGTTCGAGGACAGTCTTAGCAAGTAGTGAGGTTCTCATCAACTTAGCAAGACTGTTAACATAAAATAGGGCTGAGGGTGTAGCTCGGAGGTCAAATGCCCCTGGGTTCAATCCCTAGGACCACACACACACACACACACACACACACAGACACAGAGAACAAGACCATCCTATTAATTAATTTGGTAACAAAAATAAAAACGTTGCTGGGTGTGGTGGCACATGCTTGTAATTCCAGTACTTAGGAGACTGAGACAGGAGGATCCAGGTTCTCGGCCAGACTCAGCTACTTAGTGAGGCCCTCTGCAACTTAGTGAGACCCTGTTTCAAAATAAAGAACAGAAAATAGGAGTGGGGTGTAGCTCGGATGTAGAATGCCCCCGGGTTCAATCTCCAGTAAAAAAAAAAAAAAAAAATCAAACAAAAATAAAAATGTTAAGACTTAGAAGGGCACACACTTGGAAAACATTGTTTCACGTAGATGCTGACAAAGCGGGCTGTTGACCCTGTTTGTATAACAACTGGCCTGGGAAAGACCAGATAAGATAATAAAACAACCCCCCCCCCACACACACATATGCTCTGCGTTTTCAAGGGAAGGAAGAATCTAGTTCCCAGCTTTCCATCACTTCCCTCTGAGGCATGGTGCTGTTACTTTTGCTTTTGCAATAAATCTTTTTGTTTTGCACTGAATTCCGACTGAGTCTCCTAGCTATTATTTCTATAGTTGTTGAGAAGAAGAACCCACGGCTGGGTGGGTGATCGACTACCCAAAACCATAACACTTTTCCTTCCTGGCCACACTAGCCTCATTTCTACCTCAGGATCTTTACACATGTTGTACTCTTGAGGAATGCTCTTCATCCAGCTCCTCTAATGACTCGAGCACCACTATCTCTGTTGAAATGCCCCCTCTTCAAGGAAGCCTTCCCTGATTACCTTGTGTACCATAACATCCCTCTCTTTTTTTTTTTTTTTTTGGTGTGTGTGTGTGTGAAACTGGAGATTGAATGCAGGAGTATTCTACCTCTGAGCTACACCCCCAGACCTATTTTATTTTTCATTTTGAAACAAGGCCTCACTAAATTGCTGAAGCTAGTCTCAGCCTCCCAAGTACTGGGATACAGGTGTGTACCACTGCACCTGACTTTTTTATAGTAATTAACTGAAAAAAAAATTTTTTTCCCTGTGATGCTGGGTATCAAACCCAGGACCTTGCACATGCTGGACAACTGCTCTACTACTGAGATACAACTCAAGACCCTGTATTGTATTGTTTCAACCAATAGTTGGTGAGTGCCTTGAAGAGAGGGGCCTTGGATAATCTCATTCACTAAATATCCTATGCAACTAGCACCATGGCTCGGAAGTAACAGGTGCTAAGCATGTACTTTACCACTTGAGCTGTCCCCAACCCCAAGTCTGAGGCTCTCCATTTCTTAATGAACTGACCTGGGTCCTGCCCCAATTCA
This sequence comes from Graphiurus murinus, assembly GCA_004027655.1. Classification (NCBI taxonomy): domain Eukaryota; kingdom Metazoa; phylum Chordata; class Mammalia; order Rodentia; family Gliridae; genus Graphiurus; species Graphiurus murinus. Next base: position 4,517 of record PVLC010048669.1, read on the forward strand.
CCAAGGCATCCTTGCAGGAGTTACATGGTTAGAAGCTGCACCCAAGAGTCTGTTTTGAAGGCAGAAGGCCTTAGAAGACAAGGTCCTAAGCCGGGCGTGGTGGTGCACGCTGGTAATCCCAGCATTCGGGAAGCTGAGACCAGAGGATCCGGGTTCGCGGCCAGCCTCAGCTACCTAGTGAGGCACTCTGCAACTTAGTGAGTACTCGGTTTCAAAATAAAGAATAAAAAATAGGGCTGGGGGTATAGCTCGAAGGTAGAATGCCCCTGAGTTCGATCCCCAGTTCCGAAAAAAAAAAAAAAAAAGAAGACAAGGTCCTCCATGTAGGAATGTACTTCAAGGGGTCAGGGAGATTTGAAGCTTGGTCTTAGACAAACTGGATTTCAAGTCAGTGTTGCAGAAAATCATTTTATTAAGGCTGGGAATAAAGGAGCATGTGACCTTTCAGGGGGGCATTGCTTAATTTTCCCTGTACCATTTCTGCTCCACATAGCTATTATGCCTCCTGGGATATCAGGCAGGAGGCTCCCTGGATAGCCACTGCTTACATCTTGTATTTTCAGTAGGTCGAGCCCCTCTTGGTTTGTGCTGGTGGTTTCTGGCAATGACTCAGGGCAGAAGCCTATCTGGAAGATTGGGCCCTGCTATCCCACTCCCTACCTCCTTGGCACAGACTCTTCCTCAGCTCACAGACTGCAGACTGTCCTTTCTTCAACCCAAGAAGGGACTGCAGAGGGTTAAGCAAAGGAACACCAGGTCTTCTTCAAGGTCATGTTCAAAATAGCCTCTTCTTTCAATCCTATTTCTGAGGCTCCTCGATTGTGGCCAGTTGGCATGAAAGAGGGCTCTTGGCTGAAGAAGGCTCAGGCAGAATGGCTCAGATTCTGTCTCCAGTGGCACTTCAGTTGTCTTAGGCTGTTCAATGTTTGTCCTCTGGACAGTGACCCAGCCAGCACGTTTCTGTGGAGTCCATTTCCTGCCATCATGCCTCAAGCAACTAGTTTTGTGGCTAGAATAACCTAGGTCTTTCTCCGACTCTGCTGGAGCTTGACATCTCTTGGGAGCCCTCCTGGGTGCTGGCTTCTCCAATTTGACCTTTGCTGGGGTGACCATGGGAGCATCCCCATGGACCCAGTAGCTGCCAAACAAGTAGTAGGTCTCTCCATGCCAATCCAAGTGAGTTTTTCCATACCCTTGCTAGAGAACAGGTAGTGACAGGTGTGAGTTGTGGGAGGCACTGCTGCTGGAAGAAACCCAGAAGCTACAAGTCACTTCTGCTTTACACATGTGCTGCCAGGACCTTCCTCTCATGTGCCTTCCTGTTTCTGGTCAAATCCCTCTTATCTGCATGACATCCCACCCACGACCTTGGCCTGTCACCTTTCTGGTTCCCCAAGAAGGGACACTTGCTGTCAAAGTACTTTGCTTCTGTGGAGCCAATGGCAGCAGCAGGAGGCCGGATCTGTTCCCCATTTCCAGGAAGAACTGGAGAACCTCAGAATTGCAGTTGGGACCCCTCAGCCTCTCTTTTTCACAACTGAGAAAAATTCCTGAGGTCTATCATTTCTGAGGCTTTAATGAAAATGATTTTCAAGGTTTGGAATATAAAATATAATATAAATTGGTTAAAAACCCCACTCACCTTGGCAGCTCCTCTCAGGACCCATCCATACTTTGTTTCAACCCTATTGAACTCAATCTTATTTTTATTTTTTGAGATGGTACGTTGCTATGTTGCCCAGATTGCCAAACTTGCCTTGAATTCCTGGGCTCAAGTGATCCTTTTGCCTTAGTCTCTTAAGCAGCTGTGTAACAGCATGTACCACTGTGCCCAGCTCTAATCCTTTCTAAAGGCCAAATACTGGGGCACAGGGACCAAGATATTCAGAGCTAAGTTCTGGGTACCAGGTTTTGGCCCAAATAGCCTTCTCACATCAACCCTACTTCTTGGGACCTGAAGTCTCAGTAGCACTTCATTTCTCCCTTGGCTCTTCTGTATTTCCCAGCTGCGTGACACCACCCTTTCCTCCAGTGCTCAGCAGTTCAGACTGAGATGTGTGGGAGGGGCCCATGTGTGCGTGTTCACAACAGCACTGCAAAGATTCAGGTCATGAGAGGCCAATAGATCTTCCTTAAACTGCTCCACTTTTCACTTGACAACAATAGCACACTTGGTTTTTATTAAGAGTCTAATCAAAAGAGTCTGAAGAAAGCATCTTTTTTCCTTTTTTTTGAGATGGGGTCTCACTGTGTTGCCTAGGCTGGTCTCCAATTCCTGGGTTCAAGTGATTCTCGCACCTCAGCCATCTCTGTAGTTGGGATTTCAGGTTGCACCACTAAATTGATAAGGATTGGGTCCTTTCTGATCACTTGCCCAGAGATGACATGCTACTTGCCCTCAGCACTGAACTGATGGCCTCATCATTCATGGCTGGCAAGTTCTGAGGCTTGGGCAAGCCCCAAAGAACCTGCAGTGGCCCAATGAAGTAGCATGGAACCCAAGTCCTCTTGTATAGATGCTTGGCAGAGGCCTACCTACTGCACTACCCTCCCAAGGTACAGAAGACAAGTTAGATTGAATATAGATCAGGTCAGACATTCTCTCTCAGGCAGCCAAACAGACTGGTGTCTGGTAGAGAACTGGTGGGGAAGTTTCCCCGAGGGCACATTTGCCTAGTTACCCTGCCATGGGAACTGAGAAGGCCTGTGATGTCATCACTACCCAGTGAAGTCACACCAGGAATGAGACTGTGACTGGAGGGGCAGGCCTCAGACCCTAGGGTTTTGTGGACAGCAGGGCAAAGGCAGAGAAGAACCCTGCCTGGGCCCTGCCCTCTGGCCTCCCCACCCACATCACAGTCAAACAGTCAAACAGTCAAACAGTCCCTCCCTGTGGAGCACAACTGTGGGAAGAAAAGAGAAACCCACTTTCTGAGGCTGGCTGGACAGACATTAACCTGAGAGAGCTAGGTTGCATGGCTCTGAGCCTAAGCACTGAGCGGTTGGAGAGGTAGAGGTCTGGGTGGAGGGGATGTGGAAAGGGGATCAGAGATTTGAGGGGATCTGCGGAAGCTCCTGGGAGGTGAGTCTGCAAGAAAAGTGAGATATGGACACACGGAGAGGAAAGGCATTCTGGTTGGGAAGAATAAAAGCAAAGACAGGCTCTTGTGTTGTCCCAAATGTAAATTTATAGAACCCTTTTTACAAATGAACTCACAAAAACCCTGTGATTTAGGGGTTTGCCTAAGGGCACAGAGGTGAGACAGGTTTCTGTTCAACAATAGTAAAGCTTCATACTGGAGTTCCAGATTTATGTCTAACAGGAATGTGAGGACAAGCTCATCACATTTAAGGGTAATAGACAAGCCAGGCATGGTGGCACATGCCTGTAATCCCAGTACTTAGGAGGTTAAAAAAGGAGGATTGCAGGTTCGAGAATAGCCTCAGCAACACAGTGAGATTCTCAGCAACCTAGCAAGACCCTGATTCAAAAAACAAAAAATGTGGGGCATGGTGCCCATGCTTGTAAACCCAATACTCATTGAGAGGCTGAGACAGGAGGAGCACAGATTCCTCTAGCTTCAGCAACATAGTGAGGCCTTCTGCAATTTAGTGAGACCCTGTTTCAAAATAAAGAATAGCCGGGCGTGGTGGCGCACGCTTGTAATCCCAGCATTCGGGAGGCTGAGACCAGAGGATCCGGGTTCTCGGCCAGCCTCAGCTACCTAGTGAGGCACTTGGCAACTTAGTGAGACTCGGTTTCAAAATAAAGAATTAAAAAATAGGGCTGGGGGTGTAGCTCGGAGGTAGAATGCCCCTGAGTTCAATCCCTAGTACCACACACACAAAAAAAAGAATAAAAAATAAGGCTGGGGATGTACCTTGGGGCTAGAATGCCCCTGGGTTCAATCCCCAGTATCGCAAAAATAAATAAATAAATAAATAGGACTAGGGGTGTAGCTCAGAGGTACAGTGCCCCTGGGTTCAGTCCTCAGTATCACACACACACCCAAAATAAGTGACAGTCACTGGATCGGGCATAGTGGTGCATGCCTGTAATTCTAGTACATGGGAGGCTGAGACAGGAGGATGGCTGGTTTGAGGCCAGCCTTAACAACTTAATGAGATCCTGTTTCAAAATAAAGAATAAAGCCAGGCGTGATATCACACGCTACTAATCCCAGTACTTGGGAGGCTGAGACGGGAAGACTGCAGGTTCGCAGCCAGCCTCAGCTACCTAGTGAGGCCTTCTGCAACTTAGTGAGACCCTGTTTCAAAATAAAGAAAAAATAGGGCTAGAGGTATAGCTCAGAGGTAGAATGCCCCTGAGTTCAATCCCCAGTACTGAAAATAATAATAATAAAAAAAAAAAATAGGACTGGGGGTGTAGCTTGGAGGTAGAATGCCCCTGGGTTCAATTCCCAGTACTGGAAAAAAAAAAAAAAAAAAAAAAAAGGTGCTGGTGGCTGTGGTGGTGCATGCCTGTATTACCATATTACCAGCACTTGGGAGGCTGAGCCAGGAGGCTCTAAGGTTCATGGCCAGCCTCAGCTACTTGGTGAGGCCCTCTGCAACTTAGTGAGACCTTGTTTCAAAATAAAGAACAAATTAGGGTGAAAAAAAAAAAGGCAAACCTGGCATGGTGGTGCAGCCTGGAATTTCAGTGACTTGGGAGGCTGAAGCAGGAGGGCTACAAGTTCAGGCCAGCCTTGGCAATTTAGTGAGACACTGTCTCAGAATAAAACATAGATTGGCATGGTGGCACATGCTTGTAATCCCAGTACTTGAGAGACGGGGACAGGAGGATCACAGATTCACGGCCAGCCTCAGGAACATAGTGAAGCCCTCTGCAACTTAGTGAGACTGTTTCAAAATAAAAGAATAAAATAGGGCTGGAGGTGTATCTCAAAGGTAGAATGCCCCTGGGGTCTATTCCCAGTACTGCAAAAGAAAAAAACAAAAACAAACCACCAACAACAAAATAAAACAAAACAATGTAAGTAGTAGAGCAACCTGTGGTTTGATATTCAGTACTGCTAAAAGGAAAACAAAAGGACTGAAGGTCTAGTTCAGTGGTAGAGCACTTGCCTGGCTTGAGTCAGGCCCTGGGTTCAATTCCTAGTATTACACCCTCAAAATAACAAAACAAAAAAAGGCATATAATAGCACTTGCTTAGTCCACTCTAGGCCCTGGTTTCTAACCCCAGGACTGCAAAGGAAAAACAAAACAAAAAAAATCAACTGAAAGAGCCTTGGTCTTCCATGTGTTGGTTGGTTTGGAGTATGAATTATCAGAATCCACTGAAGTCTCTCCCAGTGGTAATTATTTTTAAGGGAGCCCATAAAAACATCATTTATTGTTAGAAATTATGACATAATACAAAACCAAAATCCATTTTACTTTTCTTGGGCCATGTAAAAGATTATCCTCCAATGCTGGTCAGCTGCTCATCTTTCAAACCCATTAAGAGTTCACCAAGTTCTCAGGGAGGCAACAGGGCAGCCTAGCACTTCTACTGACAAGTGTGCTCACCTACTCAGGATACTGGGTAAGATGCTGCTCCAGAATTGCATGTAAGTCAACCAAAATCAGGCTTGCTGAGGCAAAGGCTCTTTCACTGAGGATGCTAGTCCTGGAAGGCTTCTCCTTCGACGAGCTGCCAACTCAATCTTCTGAACCAGTCTCACATCCCAGGGATGGGTCACAAAGCTGATGACGGTGCCTGGCACCTCGCTCCCCACACGTCCCACTCTCCCTGCTCTGTGGATGTAATCTTGCAGGGTGAAGGGGAAATCATAATTGACAACCAGCTCCACATGGGTGCTATCCAGGCCCCGAGAGGCTATGTCTGTGCAGAGAAGTATGTCTCTCGAGCCCTTCTGGAAGCACTGGAAGATACCTGCCCTCATTGAGGCTGGCATTTGCCCCTGAAGCCTCAGGTGTTGGATTTTGTGGTCATCCAGAATATATCCCAACCAGTTCACAGTACTGGAGCTGTTACAGAACACCAGGACAGTACCCGAGGGTCCAATCTTATCTGCTTTGTCATGCTTCTTGAGGATCTGCACCAACTCTGCCACCTTCTCTGCTCCCTTCAGCCTCATAAACGTCTGCCTGACATGAGGCATGATGCAGTGGAGCCTGGAGCTGGTGATGGTGGTGAGAGAGT
>PVLC010048670.1:0-10685 GCA_004027655.1 Graphiurus murinus
CTATTATAAGGGGCATAAAGAAGCATCAGACATATTACCATTCATTGTCTGGTAAAGGGGCATCTTCATTCAGATAAATGTCATGTGGTATCAATGCCTCTTCATGTGTGATCTGATTTTGAAGGTTATCTGTATCTTCATAGTAAGGATATCTCTTTTAACTGTTATGCTGACCAAGCCTATACATGTAAAAGATCCTAAAGAGCCTGCCCTTGTGAATCTCCTCTATTTTGCTAGTCTAGAAAAGACTCTCTTTACAGGCTACCTAAAATGGGGCTTAGGCAAGATAAGGCAAGCTCCAACATTTCTCTCTATCAAAACTTGCTGTGAACATACAAGAACTCTTCCAATAAAGAGGCCTCTGACTCCACTATAAACCCACTTCAGGTGTATATAGTAAGGCCAGTGACAGATACACTGTATAACTACAGAGAATATTTAAAATACCCATAGGTATTTTTCAACTCAAATACAGGCCTGTCTGAAAATTTGCATTTACCTGTACCTCATATACACCAAATGAAAATTCAAAATTCTCTATTTTTAAAAATTAATTCATCTAACATTTACTTACTCTAAGCATGTAATAATAGATACCAAAATTTTATCCATCTTTATAAGAAATTGAATGCATAACTACCTGTAATCCATTGTCTACTCTACAGAAACCAGGATATCATGAAAAAACAAACAAGTATATATCCATTTATCTCTCTCTCCATATAATTGAATGACTGAATCATATTGAACAAAATCTAATGATAATATAATATATAACATAAAATGATAATATTTGTATGTAAGAAAGTAATGAGTGGTGGATCAAAGTATGCTATAGATAAATATTTGAACATGGAAAATTGTTCATGATGTATTTCTAAATGATAAAAATACTCAAATAACTCTTTTCATATAATTTTAAATCCATAATATATATGAAAATATATTCAAGGTAAAAAATGTATCCAATCATTAACAATGAGAATGTATTCTCCTTGCAACAATTTGCATACATTCCCAAATCAAATTTTATGCTCTTATTTTTAAATTGTGTTACAAGAAATTCATGATATTCTCATGAAAAAATACAAATCATCATGATAAAAATATAAAACATTAAAAGTCTGATAAAGTCTAGATATTGATTTATAAATATGATTCTTCCATAAAAATAATCAGATATTTTAAAAATATAACTGTGGACTAAGTGGAGAATATACAAAGAGGCCTAAAACATCAGACCATATCAGAAGTGGAAAAGGACTCATAAATGATGGAAACAAGTGAAAAGGGCAAAGGAACAAGTTCAGAAATTGATTAAGAAAATAAAATGGAAATACCTGGGAATCATGTTCACTAACTGATCCAAGTTAGGATTGTCCCAGTGATAAGAAAATTAACATCGTGCACCTGCTCATAATCCACTGAGGGGACGCTTTATTTTTCTGTATAAAGTGAATACTCTGAATCAAAACATCATATGGTCCCAACTTGAGGATATTCTACTAAAAACTGTGGCACGTTTTTCAAAATATCAATATCTAGAAAGGGACAAGAAGTCTGAGTAGTCCAAATGCAACAAGAAAAAAGGACACTGGGTAATAAATAAAATATGTGATTTTCACTTAGGTCTTGGATGAGCATGTGTAGATGAAGAATACTGACTATTAGAAAAAAGAAACAAGAACATTAAATTTCTTGATTTTAATATTAAGTGTGGCTAGGTGAGAGATGCCACATTTCTTACTGAAGAAAATAAGAAATGTATGGGAAAATGGGCATCATATCCACATTAACATTTTAAGTATATTAAAAAGTAAGTACACAGATATATTACAAGATAATAATATATTAACTATGCTAAATCTAAAGAAGGTATATGGGAATATTTTGCATAATACTTGACACTTGCCTATATGTTTGAACTTATTTCATGTTACATTAAAAACAGACAAATGAATGTTGGGAAGTGTGGAAATTGTCAAATAAGAACAAGCATGCAACATGCCTCTGAGATCATTTGAGATAAATCCATTTGACTCTCATTCATTCTCCATCTCTGACCTTCCTGTTCCACCTCACTGCCTGACAGACTGACAGCGAGGAATGGAAGGCAACCAGTCCTGGGTCACAGAATTCATCCTGCTGGGATTTCGGCTCAGTGCAGAGCTGGAAATGTTCCTCTTCTGCATCTTCTCCCTGCTATACTTCTTCAGCCTGCTGGCAAATGGCATCATCTTGGGGCTCATCTGCCTGGACCCCAGACTGCACACCCCCATGTACTTCTTCCTCTCCCACCTGGCCATTCTTGACATTTCCTATGCTTCCAACAATGTCCCTAAGATGCTGGCCAACCTTGTGAGCCAAACAAGAACCATCACCTTCATTCCATGCATAATGCAGACATTTTTATATTTGGTTTTTGCTGCTACCGAGTGTCTGATTTTGGTGGTGATGTCCTATGATCGGTATGTGGCCATCTGCCACCCCCTGCACTACACAGTTATCATGAGCTGGAGACTGTGCACTATACTCGCTGCTGCTTCCTGGGTGTTTAGCTTCCTCCTGTCCCTGGTCCACTTAGTCCTCATCCTGAGGCTGCCCTTCTGTGGGCCTCATGAGGTCAACCACTTCTTCTGTGAGATCCTGTCTGTCCTCAAGCTGGCCTGTGTTGACACGACGCTCAACCAGGTCATCATCTTTGCAGCCTGCGTGTTCATCCTCGTGGGGCCCCTCTGCTTGGTGCTGGTCTCCTACACGCGCATCCTGGTTGCCATCCTGAGGATCCAGTCAGGGGAGGGCCGCAGCAAGGCCTTCTCCACCTGCTCCTCCCACCTCTGCGTGGTGGGGCTCTACTTTGGCAGCGCCATAATCATGTACATGGCCCCCAAGTCCAGCCACCCTGAGGAGCAGCAGAAGATCCTTTCCCTGTTTTACAGCCTTTTCAACCCCATGCTGAACCCCCTGATCTACAGCCTGAGGAACGCAGAGGTCAAGGGTGCCCTGAGGAGGGCGCTGTGCAAAGAGAGATCAATGTAAAAGATAACAAAGGCTGCATGGAGAGCAATGCAATATAGTCGTTTGCATTGTTTGACCCTTACCAGAATAAATATTACCTTAAAATGGAATTGTATAGACCTATTCTTATAAAGTGAAGATATAGTTTCTTTGATATAAAAATAGATGCATGTCTTCATGACCTTGAATAGGCATGAAATATTTGAGAAGACACAAAAAGCAATAATTAAAATGTTTAATTTTAATAAATATTGGTCCTCTTCCTAATTAATCACTGCTTATCAAACTCATCATTAAGAAACATGAAATGGAACCACAGACCAAGTGATAATATCCAAAGTACATATGTGAACAAATGAAACAACAGTACATGGGAAGAACTCCTTCAAGTCAATGATAAAAAAGATACACAATTTGTGTAAAATTAGCAAAGCACATAAATAGACACTTCTACAAAAATATAAATAGCTAAAAGGTATATAATACTCTGCTTGCTACCATTAGATTGCAAGAAATGATAATTAAAGCTACTATGTAATACTATTTCATGCCTGCTAAAGTGTCTAAAGTCCTTCACAGATAATTCATCGTTAGAATTATTGGGAATCCAATTCCATTTATTGGTAATACCCAACACTAGCAAAGATTTTATTCAGATTATCCCAAGTCAGAATGAGTTAATAAAAGCATGGTGCATATCCTCTAGATCAAGACACAAAGCAGATATTATGACTTAGAGAACCAACTTCTCTTTCATAATGGCTCAACTCTGACAAAAGCTGCTGTAGACAATGTGTGAGTGAATGGGAATGGATATGTTCCAGTAAAATTTTATTTACAAACCTAGATGCTGGTCAAATGGGATCTTCTATTATCATCATACTAAAATAATTTGAAAATGTAGTTCCCTTTGAGGAAAAAAAGTAGAAAAATAATTTTTTATCACTGGCTTGTCATTTTTGAAGGTTAACAACAGAATGGTGACTTTTAGCACAAGCACTGAGAAAGGAGGATGCCCTGAGCCCCACGGCTGTGCTCAAGGCAGGTATGGATTCTGTAGATCCTGCTACCAGCACAGTCAGGGTACAGCATGGTTTTGAAGTCACACGACAGTCATCACAGTAAATGTGTCCAAAAATTTGATTCACAGCTAGAAAATGAAAGCCTCTTGCCACAATTACACAAGATGCCCCAAAGGGTGGAGCGAGTGTTTGCCAAACCCACTCTTGCTTTGGGAACCTAAGTCAAACTGAACCCTGCAGTCCTCAATGGTATTACAGGGAGAGATGCTTTGCTCTCTTGCTATGATGATAAAATAGACTGATTGTGGATGACTGACTGGAACCATAGACATACACCAGTGACTCTGATTCTTACTTTTCAGGTTCCATCTACTAAAAAGAACATCACTTGGGAATGAGTTTCTGGAACTACACTACATTTGGCCCTATAAGATGTTGTAAAATTCTCAGCTGACAGATCACTCTATAACTCTGAATATTGGTGATCAAATGCTCAGGAAGATCCTTGCTCATAACAAACAAATACATGCCAGTTGCACTCCTAGCATGTCATAGCACACTGTGCCTAGGTATATATTGTCCATATGCTTGTGAGTGGAATCCTATAAGCAGAATGGAAAACACTGGGCTTCTGATGGGAATAAAGTGTAGCTTTCACATGGTAGCTCTGAGATCCCTGGGAGTGGTCCCACTTTGAGAGATTGAAAGTCATGGGAAGTTTTATGGCATATGCAGACTAAATTATATCTTGGTGGGATACTGTTTATCAACCTCTAATACAAGCAACTCAATATTTGAGGAGGCAACTAATCTATACCCCAACTGCTTTCAGGTAATTACCACATAATAGCGATAACAAGAATTGTGATTGTTGCTAAAAAGAAAAAATGGGGGGGCCACAGGGAAAACAGGTATTCATCTAGTTATAACAAGGTGAATTATAATGAGAAGTGGGACTCTGAAGAAAAAGACGTGTTAATTAAAATAAGCAGGTTAGATGGAATTCTCTTCCAGGAGGAAGGCAGAGAATGGGACTCAGCCTGGTTAAGTGAAGTGGGTCATGCACTCAACAAGTGATTTGGGGTGCTCCCAGGCCTCTCTGTTAGAAAGGGGTTGTACTTGACCCAACAGGATCTCTTGGCTGTTTGCTGCACATAGACGTCAAAGTAGCTGTCAAACAGAGTCCCTTCATCCTACTTGCATAGGCAGAAGAAGAACACACATGGGAACCTCATAGACCTTGTAGCTTATTGACATTCTCCAGGGGAACTGATAATTTTCATCGATGCACTATGATTGTCCTCATCCCAAGAAGAGTTTAGAATAACACACAAGCTGTAACACAAGTAGGGGCTGGGATCTATATAACACCATAACCTTACCATAGGGCATAGGCTGGCCCTGTGCCACGTTGGAGACTAAATTCAGTGGAAAGCCTTCAAACTGAGATGGGGTGACTGGCTTCATCCCTGACTTATTTGGAATGCAGAAATAACTGATACTAGTTGTCACCATGCTTGTACATGATACTCTGATTTATGGGCAACAGACACATCTATAGGAAAGTCAGGTCAAATATATATATTTTTTCTAATTGCCACTGAATTGTTCCATGATCATATTGCAATATGGTGTCAGATTAGTCTTGTCGGTAAGATTCAGCTACCTTATGGAAAGAAGTAATATGATAATATTGAAGCTGACGATGACACGAATTGTGGGATCAGGGGATATCTTATAACTAAAAACCCATGGAAAATGATTGCTCTGAGGAAGAACTTGGCTTAGTTTTCCACCATTTAATTTCAGTGCTAAATTATTCTGCAAAATACTATCAAAGGACACAAATAAAGGGAATAATTAAGGTAATCATGTTAGTGCAAAGATATGAAAATTTGTCATTATTGTATAGGATGGATTAACAGTTTTCTCAAGTCTATCCCAGCCCCCTAACTGTGCTGTATACTATACCATATCCTGTCGCACAACAACTCTTCAAAATGCTGGGCATATTTATACTGATACTCTAGCTAAATATAATTGTTTATTTTGCTATAAGGGAGATCACGCCAGGGGCCATGAGGGGAGAATGTATAAGAAAGTGTTAACTTAGTTAAATTCATATAAATTTGGAATTGAGAGAAACTGTTAAATATTCAAACTATGTCACTTAGAGTAAAACAACAATATGGAAATTATTCTCTTCTGTAATGGGTTTAAGGACAATATTATTAAACTCTGCAGCAGTATGAGGTCAATCATAAAAATGGCATGGACAGCTTAACATCATTTTGAGGAATAATTATAGGATCGAGAATATGAAACTGTTACTCAGTGGTTAAGAGAAAAGGTGTTGTAGGGTAGGCAGACTTGTATACAGGGCCCCCTAAGATCCTTGCTGTTCAGGCAAACACTAGCCTAGAGATTTTAGTAAAGAGATGTGCAAACAAGTAATGTTAAAATGTGTGTGTTATCGTGGTGATGGTCAGGTGAGCCACTAAAAGTTGGATGTTTTCTTCTACCAGCAGCAGAGGAGGAAGTTAGAAAGATTGGAAGTGTTTCAAGGACTGGAAATCCTGTTGCTGATTTCAGCACAGAGGGATCCAGTGTATAAGGACCTGAGGGGCAGCAAGGCTCAGAGACTTCAGTCTCATCCTCACAAGACATTGAACTTGAATCCACCTGACAATGACTGAATGTGGAGGAGACTCTCAAGTCTCTCTTGAGTACTGCAGACCTGACCAAATCTGGATTTAGCCTGGAACACCTGCCGAAACTCCAGGAGACCCAGCCCAGGACTCTGGTCAGAGGACAACAGTTGTGGGCTGTTTTAGACCATGAAGGTTTTATGAATTTGCTGCAGCAGCAGTGGCGAATGAATTCACTTTTGGCATTAAATGAAGACCAATCTCACCCTTGCTAGATTGGTGACTTTTTATTTAATGTAATGATCGTCTTATGTTAGTTTTCATCTCAGGACAACTTTAAACTCTGAAATTAAAACTCTCAAAAACCACTAAGGCACTATAGATATATTCAGTATGTGGGATGATTTGTTGATATTTATCATAATAGAAATTAAAGTAGAATTTGCTAAGTATTTAATTCAAATTCATTTTAAAGTCTTCTATTATAAGTTAATAGAATAATACATTTTATCTAAAAATTTATTTCACAAGAAAGTATAACAGTGTTTCATATTGTTGTGATTTTTTAAAAAAATGTTTGGCTCCATGGTAGGCAAGAATATTTTCTATGCTCTTTGGCTCCAGTTTGATGTGATATCACATATCAGGTTGCCTCTGGAAAAATTTTATGTGTATTCATGGAAAGATGGAGGTTAAAAAAGGCAAAAAGGATCTAAATAGTATTGTGAAAATAGTTTAAATCCCACAGATCTTTAAAAGGTTCTCAACAACTTTCAAAAATTCATAGATCACACTGGAAGAATAGCTGAGAGTATATTTGAACTACAGTCTTAACATCTATAAAATGGGTATAATGTCTAGATTAAAATGTAGAGTGCAAGTAAAGCCTAGGGCACATTTTCTGAAGTATAGTAAGCACTCAGTAATGTTGCTATGGCTACCATCATCCCTCCTCAAAGAATGATCAAGTCCTTCTGCGGATAGAGATGCACTAGGATCAAGAGAGCTATTTCTTCCCATGGTGCCATGCCTTTTGACCATTAAAAACCACAGCCTCTCATGCCTGTATTGTACAGAAGGGAATCACAGACAACATGAAGTCATGAAATCGTAACAATTTTAAGAGTTTGCGTACTATACTTAGTGAGCTCTGTCCTCCCCTTCATGACTCTTGTGATACTTGAAGGTTATGCAGAAACAGTGTCATTCTAGCACCTGCCCTGCCTGTTCCCTAGAATTTTTTCTCCAAGGACAATTAGAGACATTCTTTACTCTCTTTCAGATTCAAAGCATTCCTGTCTCTCAGGGAAAGGATTAATAGATGTGATATCATAAGGTCCTTTTGGGAATTTGAACTCTCAAGAGAAACAGGAATGTTTTTATGCTCTTATTCTAAAATAAAAGCTATGCTCCTGAGGTTCATGGAAAAAGGTTCCAGGAGTCCATCGAATCATCCTATAGCTCTAATTTTATCCTATGAAAGCAGCAGATGGAGTAGGAGTCTATCATTTTAGATATGCTAGTCTTCTCTGTGGGTTTCTTTTTTCTAGGTCAAAGTATTTTCTTTGGGAAAAATCCAATGCTAACATCGTCTTCAGATGAAGGGATTCATTCGTGCTGGGATCTGGTTTCCAGTGTGGGCAGTTGAAACATGACATTAGGACAGCACAAATTACTGTGGTCTTCCCAGAGGAATGACACACCTGAGTGATCAGCCTCCTGACTCTAAGTGTGCATTGCAGGTAGCTGGTAAAGACAAATCCTTGAACCCCCAGACTCTCTGCCTGGTGTGCTATGGGCAGTGGGTCCCAGGATGCCCTCGGTCTCTCTCCCATCACCTGCCAAGGTGAGCTGAAGGTGGTGGTCAGACCTGGTACACTGGTCTCCATCAGAAGAGATTCAGGAAGGAGAGGCATATCCAGACCTTGTCTATGAATAAGACTCTTAAATTGCCCAAATAATTCAACATTTTAACATATTACCTAGCCTAATTGAAGATATTAATAGCCAGAAAAGCCTTCCTCAATGATTTTACTAAAAGAATTCTAGTGGCAGTAGCAATAACTCTTTCCTATGCTGAACTGTGTCAGAGGTAAGTTTGTCATGTTATTATTATTTTCTTAAGTATCCCAGATTATCACCCTATGGTGATAAATTTCAGACTTGAAACCATTCTGTTTAACATACATATGGTTTCTACTACAAAATAGAGTAGATGAGTCAGCTGACATGATTTCCAGTAAGAGCTGGAGAAATAGAATTAAAGCTCCCTAGCTAGAGAAACACTCTAGGGGATAGGGCTATGTGACTGGAAATTTGTCAGACTGATCATGAAACCCTGTCGCTTCCTGAGCTGCTAGTTCACCTACTTTATTGGGAAGTAGAAATTTTAGACCATCATTACTGTGGTATTGTCTTTATTCCATTATGATAACTGCTTACGGATTTTAACCTATATTTATTATTTATGGTTTCTATACTTAACTGCACAGTGGAAATGAAAATAAAGATAGAAAGATTTCTTAATCCAGAAACAAAAATGGCTAGACGAAATATGTAAGGAAACAACTATTCCTAATGATTAGTAATAGATTGAATTACCTTCTAATGTATTGTTTTGATTTACTTTGAGATATGTTTCAGACATAGTTTATTGTGTCTGATTATGTATAAGTAAAATTTTGCTATGCCATATCAATGAATATTATTTTAAGAAAAGATTATGCATATTTACAGAGAGTCCTTCTCAAGTGCAATGTGTTTACAGAAATTAAATAATCTGGTATTTATTCTCTCTGATGCAACCATTTTTATCTCAAAGAAACACTGTCCAAGTTACTGAGCTTTCTCTTAGCCTTAGAGTTAGCAAAAGATCCTAATGTTGAAAACATGTATTTTGAAGACTAATTCTTAGGTAAATTTACATCAATATAGAGTAATTTCTCCCAAAATTATTTCTCTGAAACTAAATTCTTATAGGAATTAATTCAAAGTGGGTATGAAATGCTATCTTTTTTTTATGGTTAGTACAAAAACTATTATGAATGTCGTGGCTTCAAGCAATACCAACTTATTCGCTCACAATTCTGGAGTCCTCTAGAAACTTGAAATCCATTAAGAACACACTCTCTCTCTTTCTTTAGGAACTCTGAGGGAGAATAGTTCGTCTTCTCTTCCACCTCTGGCCCGTGTCTGTATTCTTTCTTTTCTGGCCACGTTTCTCCATGCTCTATTCACATCATTTTAACATTTGTGTATCTGCTCCAGTTTGTCCCAATATCCTTCTGCCTTTATCTTTTAAGAACACCCATCATTGGAATTAGGATTCACCGATAAAATTGAGGAATATCTCATCTCAAGATCTTTACATTAATTACATATGCAGAGAACATCAATGTAAGAAAGGCAGCATTAACAGGTAATGGGGATTAATGTGTGGACACGACTCTTTGTAGGTCATCCTTCTATTCATTACAAGTAGCCACACATATAATAATCAGGGCCATTTTATCTACAGATGTAATATAACCAAACAATTTTATTCACTTAACTTTATACTTATCAAACACTATTTTTAATTGTTTTGAATTTGATCCCTTGTAACTGTGCATAACTGTGAGATTTTAATAGTAGAACCAATGTCTTGGTTAATAGTTATAAATGATATTGGCTAAAAGTTATAAATTATATTGGATATTTACTAAGCTAACTATATAATACATATCTGTTATACATTTTATATGTCAATAGCTAAATCTTACTTACCTGAATAAAATGTCATTCTTCTAATTAATAAGCATTTTATGGTTATCTGTTTTACCTACAATTATACTAGCTATTATAAGGGGCATAAAGAAGCATCAGACATATTACCATTCATTGTCTGGTAAAGGGGCATCTTCATTCAGATAAATGTCATGTGGTATCAATGCCTCTTCATGTGTGATCTGATTTTGAAGGTTATCTGTATCTTCATAGTAAGGATATCTCTTTTAAC
>PVLC010048671.1:0-10684 GCA_004027655.1 Graphiurus murinus
ATTTTATCTAAACAAATAAAAATGTAATACACAGCTGATAAAAACATCACAGTTCTCTAAGCAATTAATATGGCTCATTTTCTTTTTATTGCTCTTACTTTATATATTTTCAGAGAATAAGAAATTTGATTTTTTCCTCCAATAAGTTTTTGTTATGAGGATCATCATTCAAGAGACTTAAGCCCCTTAGAGTGAAGAATATTCCTTTCAGACAATGTATTTCTCCACAGAATCTTTAGAAACAAATGTTTTTCCTTAGTAAGACTTTTTTTTTCTTTCTTTATGTCCAGCTTCCCAGAGTAAAATGTCAGTGCTTTTCCTCATTAATGATTTCAATAAAGAGAGATTTTTTCACATGCACCCCAGGTCTTTCCCCAGCCCTATTCCGACATTGAGGAGGAGCTTATCACAGTTAAACTTTGTACTCATCTTGGCATGAGGTAGTGTCTTTCCTGCTGCTCTGAGGGAGCCCGCCTTTCCCTGTGGATACGGAGAGGTTCTCCTGGCGCCCTGCAGGACAGTCTACCTGCACAGCCTGCCTCACCTGAGGTTCACTTAGCAGGCATGGCAGCTCCCACTGTAAACTTCTTCCACCTTGCTGGTTTATGATGTAAAGGTGATATGATACCTCCCATCTGCTATTTCTTGTTTCTTTTCTCAGCAAATTCAAAATAGAATGGAAAAAAATGGACACTTTAAAGAATGCAGACCACTTTAAGAAGTCCATCACAAATAATGTTTAAGACAGAAAAGTAAGTCTTTTAGTTTTGGGGTTTGAATCTCATCTACGCCCTATGTCATTATTTTAGACAAACCCATTTCTCTAAGCTTGTTTTGTCATCTGTAAATAAGAAGCCATAGATATATTGTATAAGAAGTCATTTACGTATATGGATATATTTATTAGTTAAATATAGATATATAAAATAAAATTATATATCCATACAGAATTTATGTGTTATAAGAGTTAAATGAGCTAATTTTACATAACTATGTGGTAAGCTATTAAACAGAAGACATATGGGAATTATTTAAAACTATCAAATTTATATAATACTAACAAGCAGAAACCTGTGTATAATAATTTATAATAAATGTTATCAAGTCTCATAGGATGTCAACTACCATGCAGTGAAGGGGATAGTCAGGAAAAGAGATTTTAAAATAGAAAAGAAAATGAAGTTCTTTAGTGCTGCACTATGGGCCACAATATTTGCTGAACATGTTTCCTGAGTATTCTATATGTCAGTAAAGAAACAGAATAAGTAAGAAAGACATGATTCTCTTCTTATTACTAATACCACTTTCTCATAGTATTTCTTACAATTATTCTATTATTTCTCATTTATCCTATTTTTTCTTTACACCCCCCCCCCTTTTGGTAGTACTGGGAGTTGAACCCAGGGACATTCTACCTCCAAACTACACCCTAGCCTTTTTTGTTTGTTTGTATTAAAACAAGATCTTGATAGATTTCTGAGAGTCTCATTATGTTACAGAGACTGTCCTCAAACCTGTGATCCTCCTCTCATCCTCTCAAGTATTGGAATCCCAGGCATGTATCACTAGGGTGGGCTCCCTTTTGATTTCTCAGAAGGCCAAGTTTTACATTGCAACTTCTTGTCTGACTTGGTTCTCTTGCTATGTATTGATTTTTATTTCCCTATAATATCACTATTACTTATAAATATTGGATTATTAATATAATAACTAATCTACACTAATTGGTGTAACTTGGAAGTAACTGTGTTCATTTCCCAGTACCAAAAAAGATGCCAATAAAGAAGCAAAATATTTACAATGAATATATGACAAACTATTTATACCAATATTACATAGATAATTCTTATGACATAATAAGCATGACAGTTATTGTGTCATATAATCACATGAAATAAATTTCTTACCAGAGTAAATAAAATACGATTACATGAAATATACATTTTACAGTATAAATCATTCTAGGAGATGAAATACAAAATTGATTATGGGGCTAGAGGTGCAAATAAGTGGTCAAGAGCTTTCCTGGCATACACAATACCCTGGTTTCAATTCTCAGCACTACAAAAAAAATTCATTATTATGTGGAAATAAAATTGTGCTTTTCAAAAATTATAGTATGCTAAAGTACATGATAAGCAAAGCTTATACATGGCATGACTTTTAAAGTTAAAAGAAATATGTCCCAAATATATTTTATGAATATAATACATTATAATAAATGTGACATTTTATAATAAAAAAGAAAAACTAAAAATGTTATTTAAAAATTGCTATCATCTGCATAGTTTATTAATTATAAAAAACTTATTTCCTACTCACTTGAAGAAAAAAATGACAGTTTTATGTTATGTGTGTATGTATGCAAATCTCTATACATTCAAATGCAATACGGAGCCAGATAGATATGCAAATATATACATAGGCTTATATGAATATATGTATACATACAGAGAGAGAAATGATATCTCTGTGGCTGTCTTTCTATATATCATATCCAATAAAGACACACACACAAAAATTGAGTGTGTATAATGTGCCTGGGGATATTACCCTGTGAACTTTCCCTGTGTTAGTCATTTTTAGTCATTTTATAGGAGTTAATCTGCTATCCCAAATTATATCTGTTTTTATAAATATGAAGTGGAGATTTAATTACAACAAATCCTTTCTCATTAGGATAAACAATAGCTAACTGATATGATGCTAATTCAATATGATGGGAAGCGTATAATGTACTAAAACTTTCAAATCATATTAGTGTACCAATGGTATGCTTCATGATTTTTTTTTAACAGTTATTATAGTCACTGGCTAATGTCAGGCACATCCTGGAGAAAGAGCATATTTTATTTGATCAGGTAGGTTAGGAACTGACTACACAGTGCAGTTGTGAGACTCTTGATTGCTGAACACATTCTTGCTACTTGCTGGTACTGAAGGAGAGGCGTACTGACTTCCTTAAGTAGACTAATTGGAAATGAATGAGCTTTCAGAGTTTATCAACTTAAGAAGTCATATAAATCACCCTAGTCCACTTACTCTTCATAATGCCTGTCGGTGGTAATGGAGGTGAAAATTTAACTGAGCCATTTCATAATCACAGTCAAACACATCCTGGTGTGATGCAGTCTAATGTTTTAAAGTATAATTTGATTATTTATTTTAGGATATCCATTATTACTACGAATGGTTTTAAAATACTTTATTTATTTATTATTGTTAATGATAACCCTTGTTCAACTAAAATGAAAGTAGGAAACATACCATTTATTTTTAATACTCTTATTGGTGCATTATATAGTCTCAATCATAATGCAGTTCATAAAGATAGTGCCATACATGCCTACAGCACTTGATGAGCTTCCCCCTGGCTCCTTCCTCACTCCCCCCTTTCCCATACAAGATAGTGAGATTGGCATTGGTATTCTCACATATGTACGTAACATTATTGGAAGTGTTTCCTTCATTAATTCTCTCTCTCCCTCATCCTTCTTCTAGACCACTTCCCTGGCTCTACTGGAGTTTTTCCTCCATTATCTAGGGTCCCTCTGGTATCCCAGTTACTCCCTAGCTTCTGCATATTAGAGATAACATATGACCCTTCACTTTCTGTGACTGGTTAATCTACCTTAACATAATGTAATCCAGATCCATCCATTTTCGCAACTGACATAATTTTGTTCTGCTGTATTGCTGAGCAGAATTCCACAGTGTGTATACCTCATAGTTTTTTAATACATTCATCTTCTGAGGGACACCTGGATTGGTTCCCTAATTTGGCTATTATGAGTTGTGTACTGCATGATATGCTTTAGTTTGGTTGGTAGGAGGGACCAATATATTCAGCTACCTTTACCTAGCAATTCCTGAGGGGCGGCAGTTCTCAAGTAGCCCTAGAGTTAACTGAAGCCAAAATAAAGTGCATTTCTGAAGGCAATACATTTAGTAGTCTAAATATCACATCCACATCAATTATATAAATGGTGTTCATTTTTACCTGTGAATTATTTATATTTGATTATTTTTTAATTTACTTTTATTTTGTATGTGAAGGTATGCATGTTTCCTTGAAGAAAATTCATAATATAAATTAGAGAGCATAGTTATGCTGATTTTTTAAAAATTCAATTTCTGAACTTTTTTTTCATTTATTTTATTTTTTAACTGGACTTAAGTTTTTGTGTGAATCCTTAAAGCTCTATGTAGATGGTTTCATTTATGTATATATTTTTTGAAAGTGGTTTCTATAGCTTTCATAATGTTAAGTCAGAGGGTACATGGAGCCTAGTGGGTGATGCAAGAAACCTCAGGCAGTAAAAATAAAGGATGCAACTGTGCCATAACAAGTCAAAATAAGGCAGTCTGACCCAACCTAGGGAGCAGTTGCAGGAGCAGAAACACTCCAACCCTGACTACGAAGGTCAGCCCTCACCAGCTGTGAGCAACTGAGTCAGGCTGTTCCCCAAACTAAGCACTACCCCCCATTCTGCTCTCCTTGACCCCCTCCTTTCCTCTCTCTGTTCCTGAGATCAAGCACTACCCTTTCCCCTGCTCTCTGTGACACTCTCTCTTGCTCTTCCTGCTATAAATTTTTTCCTGCAGACTCTTAACATTGCTGCTTTCCTTCATGAGACAGCCCGGCAGCTTCCCTTTAATAAACCTTCCCTGATTGGAATGGCCTCTGGGGTCTTTTGACTCTTGAGTTGCTCTGATCACCTTACACATAAAATTATTAGATTGGATTTGGGTCTCTAGATATAAAGACATTTACCTTTAGACTCACAATTTAGTGGATCAATTTTGGTGTAAAAATAAGTTAAGAACTTGTCTATTTACTGCCTGCATATATGGAATTTGGACTGAGACAGGAAGATCATAGGTTTCAGGTCAGTGTGTGGTAACTGAGACCTTGTTTCAAAAGGAAAAAATAAAAAAGGTGTATGGCTCAATGATATAAAAAGAATATTCTCATGTCTTTGATATATTCTTCTCTTTACTATTCCTTTTTCTTCTCTCACCATTAGATGATGTTTTTTTAATAAGGTCTAACCATCTTTATGTGATATCTTCTCTCAAAATACTTGTAGAACTTATTTATTCTCATTATCTAAGTGTCACCACTTAGATAATGAAATCATCATTTCATTATTCATGACTGTACGCTACATTTTCAGTTCCCAAAATATGAATGTATTCATTCATATTGTTTATAATAATAGGTCATGGGCACAGTGATTCACTGTGTAAGACCTTGTCCTTTCTCTTGATTCGTATTCAACAAACTTAGCTTTTCCTTTATAGTTTTCTTGGATTTGTCAGCATTGACTCTCTAACTCTATAATAATTCTTTATTATGGCAACAGTATGCTTATTGGACTCTTATTTATTCTCACTTCCTTTGTTCCAATCCATCCTGAGACTGGTAACCATATAAGTCTTCTTTAAGCTCTTTCTCAGAGTACTAGCATTTCCTTACAAACTCGAGTGGCTGCAGAGTAAATGTTTATGCGAATTACTATTTGATTTGTTCCAGTTTTCATAATCTAGAACACTTCATTAACCTCCCCAGCTTTATCTGTTGCTTCTTTCAAATATAACTTCCCACTATTATTCCTGGTAGATCACACATCTTAGCTTTTCCTTCTTGTGAACCAGCCTTCTCCATTAATCTCTGTCCTGGTTTCTACCAAGTTTCTTGCCTCCTTTAAAAAAATTCTTGCTCACTCTCTAGATTTCGGCTCAATACCTTCTCATGAGGCTTACACTTCATTTCCTTAAATTTATACATTTTACCATCTAATAAAATATTGCTATTCAGATTCCGATTAAACTCACTCTTTAGATGCTCAGCAAAGATTCTGTAAACCATATTTTTGATTTGGCAGCTATATGTCTACTAGTTTCTGTCACTGGAGGCACTAGATTGAGTGGAAATCAGAAGTTGGAGAGGGGTTTTGATTCTTCTTATTTGATTCCATTTCAAGCTAGTTTTTTGTCACTGTCAATATCACCATAGTGGTATACCCTGACTTCAACAGTGATGATTCACTTCACTAGACTGCAGTGTCCCTTTTGTTATTGTTGCTGTTCAGGCTCCCTAAACCAACCTCATTGTAATTCTTTATTTTGGCTGCCCTCTTTCACGTCCAACTTCAGATCTCTAATGTCTTTCCTTTGAGGTCCTAAGGCACATGCAGAAGATTCAGAGCGCCCCCTCCTTAGAAGTCAGATATCCATTTCCACAGAGTCTCCCCTCTGGACTTCTACACTACAATAATATCACCTCTTTTCTTTGTTAGCTCAGACTAAAGAGTTAACTGCTTACTGTAGTTATCATAACTATGATATTTTATGCTCCTCTATTTGCCCAAACAGTTCTCCAGTACTGTTAATTTTTTTTATTAAAATACCCCTGTTAATATAACTGGGATAGGATATGTCTCCTGACTGGGACCTCTGAGATATCCCCAGCCCTATTTTATATTTTGTTTTGAAACAATGTCTTTCTAGGTTGCTGACAGTCTTGCTAAGCTGCTGAGGTTGGCCTTAAACCTGGGATCCTCCTGCCTCAGCTTTCTAAGTACTAGAATTATAGGTGTGTGCCAACACACCTGGCTTAGACTTCTCTTTTAAACTGATTCACCTTCCTATATGCTCCTTTATGCCATCTCTTAGTTTAAGGTAATTATTTTGTTTTTGTTTTCTCTTAAAGTAGATTGAATTTCTGGAAGACAAGCTTCTTCTATTTCCTTTTGATACTGTCAGAACCCAGCAGGCGGCCTAATGAACAATATGTATTTGCTAGATGAGTAAAAAAATGAATGGCAGCATTGAAGTATCTCAACTGTCATGTGGTAATGAAGCATCCTAAAAACCTGGCTTTGTGAACCAAATGTCAGAGCAGAACAGGAGGCAGGGAAGAGCACCAGCTATCTCATCCATGACTCATCACTTACCCAGGCTTTTATCATCTTCTAGGAAAGGACAGAAAGATTGCTTTCTTTCCTCTCTGGAGAACGTGCACTGCATGAAACCTTCTGAGGAAGAGAGCTGGATAATTTTTTTTTTTGAGTTTCCAATGCT
The DNA here is from genome assembly GCA_004027655.1 of Graphiurus murinus. Lineage (NCBI taxonomy): Eukaryota > Metazoa > Chordata > Mammalia > Rodentia > Gliridae > Graphiurus > Graphiurus murinus. The sequence goes on from PVLC010048671.1 coordinate 7,087, forward strand.
AATACATGTTTCTAAACTTTCTTATCATTAAAATATTATGGAGATGAAGTGCTATTTAAATAACAGAAAATAATGGAAATGATACCCAATTTTTATTCTTCACTAAGCATTAATTATGTGATGAGAAATAATGCTGCTATGCATCATTGTAACTAATATTTTCTGTAATTATTATTTTTATTTCTTGTGGTTGATTATTGAACAAATACGCCATCCATTTAGTAGCTTTGTCTGAGAATATTGATGTTGTGTTTATTTTAAGCACAATCTAAGTTATTTTTAAGTCTGTTTTATGAGAAGAAATTATTCAAAAAACTGTCATTTTCATATTTGCCTAAAACTTGTTTAAAATTGTCATTCAATTTCAATAAAGTAAAAAATACAATGTTCTTTCTTTGCATCACATGGTCCACTTAAATAAAACATGTCTGTGACTTGAGAAAATCTTTTAAAGTTTATAGATAATGAGGAAAACTAAAAGCCTTTAAAAAATTTTTAAGAGCTATTTAAAATATGCACATAATATGCATATAAAATCAATTTATACTTTTTAGTGCAAAAGAATGCCCCAAGGGAATGTATGGGACACTCTTAGGACAATTATTTTATTTACAATATATCACTATTTTTTTTTTAGCTTCTAGTTTCCTGTGTGTGTGTTTGTGTGAGAGCACTGTGGATCTAACAGGAGTGTTCTGCCTCCCAGCTACACTCCCTGCCTTTTTTTATTAATTAATTTATTTTTGTTTTGAAACAGGGTCTCACTAGGTTACTAAGAGTCTTGCTTTGTTGCTAAGGTATCCTGGAACCTGCAATCCTCCTGTCTCAGCCTTTCAAGTATTAGGATTACTGGCATGCACCACCAGTTCAGAGTCAGACTTTAGCTTCCCTTCTTGAAGTTGTCTCCTCCTATCTTCTATATTATGATGTCCCTGGTGAATAGCAATCTAAGATTATTTGTCAATCTCCTATTTATTGTGGCTGTCATGCAGATAAAGAAGGTGCCATTTTAATATGTGAATATATGCATTTTGTTTACACATGTTCAATTCTTTTTTTTTATGTATGGAAGTCGTTTAAAAGAAATATTTTATAACAGGTGAAGAAAGCTTTAATTTCTTTCCACATTAAACGTCGTTTACCACAATCAATTAACAGAAATTACTGTAACATTGGTCACGATGACTTCAGAAACCAAAAATAAATGTTTGTATGAGAAAACCTCATTTAATGTGAATGATGATGTTATATTTTTCATGGGAAGATACAACTTATCTTGAAGAGAAAGCAAAAAGTTCAGATCAGAGAGACATGCTGAGGATTTGATAAAAGAACTTTGCCTTGTCCAAAACACTTGAAGTCTAGGTCACAGGTGCAAGAGATGAGTCAGATGCCAAGTCCCAGGCATGGCATCTGACTCATCTCTTTCACCTGTGTCCTAGACTTCAAGTGTTTTGGACAAGGCAAAGTTCTTTTACACATGTTCAATTCTAAAGAGCTTTAAAGTTTTTCTCAAATAACATGAAGAATTGAGCGTATACTCTCTTCCACAATGAACTGACTAGTCTTGTTCCCTTCACAGAGGATGAATCTATGCAATCCATCTTCTATTTTATAGGTACAGCACCACTCTTCTAGGAAATAAAAGTCTTAATCAATGTTATGGGCTGGAAGAGTTCACGTCTCTTCTCTGAAAGCAGTTGACTACAGTTTCATATAATCTGTGCACCCTTTGCCCATGCTATGATTTCATTCTTCTCACAACTGGATTTCACACAAGAAGATTCAGCAAGGTCAGCAATTAAACACACTGAGCTCATCCTATAGTCTCAGGATCCTGACTTGACTAAATGATACAGCATAAAATACACATTAAGAGTCTAGAAAGGTGGAAAGTATAAAAAGGAAAGGCACGAATTACAACATCTGTACAAATCAATGGGACTGTTTAAAAAAAAATCAGTTTTAGGCTGCATGGTGGCTAGGAAAATAACATTCTTCCCCAGGGGTTGGTAAGTGTAGCATAATGAGCACAACCTTTATAGCGAGCAATTAGTCTGCCATGTAAGGCCATCAGCAGGAAATGGAATTACCAACAAGATACATCCTGATCAAGAAGCCATATATACTGTTAATGAGCAGCCTATATCTTTTCTTTCTTATTGCCTTTACAAATTCAAGGGCAGCCTAGGTTGAATATTACAAAGCAGTAAGAAATTGTTGCTTGTACTAGGAGTAGTGGAGAAAAGTTAGTCGGTTATGAATGTGCTCCTAATTGTTCTAATAGTTGTTTAAGCTTCCTTTTAAAATTTTTTCCTTATTTGCTTAATTGATGAAATTAAATTTTCCTTATTTGTTTCATTATTTATTTTGAAAATTTAAATGTTAAACATATTTTTTAATCTAAGAATTAGGTGCCTATGCTATCATTCTGTAGTATTCATATTTAAGCCAAATCTTTCTACTTTATGCTCTAGACAACCCAAAACACAATTGAAAGAGGGAGAAATGTGCTTCTCATTATTCACTTGTCTTTCTTCTAGGCTTCCTTTACATTATAGATATCAGTGTTGTTATCCTACTCAACTAGAAAAGGGCTGGGAGAGGGAAAGTAAATTCATTCCAACTGTGATATAATAGTTAGTAATGGAAAATAATACCATAATTTTTCCTTTTTCTATATTTTATATGCATTGTCCCATTTTTCTCGTGTCTACCTTTGTTTCATTTATCTGTAAAAAAACTAACTCATCTTTTATGTCTCAGCTCAAAGTTCTGCTTATCTCTTCAAATATTCATGTGATTCCTGACCCTGGATCATGCACAGGGAAGTATGTACATCTATGTTTAGCATTTTGGGAATAATGTGCTTTAGTTTTAGCACTTATTTCCTTCAGACTTTTAGATATACAGTTTTATATTATTTATATAATATATAGAGCAGAGACCTATAATACAAACTATAATATATACATATAGTGTATATATGTATACACTAAATATATATAGTACATTTATATTATGAAATTTAGAATCACATCACATCATAATTAAACAATTTTTATGTTTTCTTTTAGCTCTAGCAATCTGGCTTGTTTCATGAGATTACTCTGAGACTTCTATTAATTCCCTCATTAGTAGGATTGGACAAGAGAGATCAAACAACAGTACAAACATGATAAGAGCTAATATAAATGTGTGACATTACCAAAGGTTTAGCTGGGTGTTGGAATGTTTTTAGGAAATTTAGCTTTTCATCTTTAATCTGACTATATTACGATTTTCTTGGTCAAGTGGCTTTGATCTTACCCACCTCTACTCATTTCTCAAAATATTCACTATAGGAAAAAAGAATAATTCCTCGAGCAGAAATTTCTGGTTGTTCAAATAATAATTAATGCATTTTTTCTAGAAGTCTTCATGATGACTTTATGGTCTTCATAGCAATGATATAGTTCCTATTGTGATAGTTATCTAAGAGCAATTCTGTTCTTCTTGTTGCTACTTAATAATTACCTTGTTCCTTTCCTATATTGTAAACCTAATGGGAATAAAGAATAAACCTGTTTTGTTTATCATTATATTGCTGCATGAACCA
>PVLC010048672.1:0-10687 GCA_004027655.1 Graphiurus murinus
CTTGCACAGCTAGAATGGGGGGGAGTGGGCCCTGTCCACCATCACTGCCTCTCTGCTCGGTTCTAACTGTCGTCCTACTGCAAGGCCATGCCTAGACGTCGAAGCTTTGAGTATAGAATTTTTGTGGTTGTGATCCCCTGCTCAGCCTTGAGCAGCCTCAGACGCTGAGCTTCAGTTGCTTCAACTGGGAGAAGAACGGGCGGAACTCGATGATCACTAAGATGCCTTTAAAGTCCCTGGGCTTTTGAGATGCAGACGCCAGAGTCCACAGGAGGTCACACACATGCATTTCCCGTGAAGCGCTGGACACTCATGGCGACTTATTGGCCAGGTGAGAGGCCGGCCATCCTTGTGGTTGTGCCTTCCTGACCTTTGCTCTTCCCAGGGCCCCACCGGCTTCCTGCCTGGGCTCCTGGGGCAGTGACAGCGATGGTTCTGGGTCCCGAGGGGCCGGCAGGCTAGTGTTCTTGTTTCGCTGTAAAAGGCGATGAGCCTGGAGTTCAGAGGGGGCAGCCAGGATGGCGATGGATGCCTCGTCTCCAAATCCACACAGAACACCAAAAACTGTGGGCAGACTTTTATTTTTATAAGAAAGGACATACCTGGCTTTTCTTATAGATAGTGTCCCTTTGGAGAACACTCATTCTCCTAAAATTTTTTTTCCAGTACAGTCCACTTTGTTTCATTAAGGAAGTTCAAAAGGAAATAACTTTAAAGAATCTAATAAATATAAAGAGAGAAAAATGTTAAATTGCATTTTATAGGCTTTATGCTCCCAAATCCATTTCATTTCCTGAATGCATAATCTCAAATCCATTTCATATCCTGAATACATAGCCTACATTTCAATGATGCCAGGGACAGCCCAACCAAGAGTCAAGTGATAAAGTGCTTATCGGCAACTTGAAAGTCTTTTCTTGTCTTCTTGGGCACAGAAAGTCTGCATTTTTCTATCTTAGGTTTCCCTAGAAACAGTGCAACTATGGATCGGTGTCACAGGTTTGCTTTACAACTGTGCTATGCTAGTCTGTGGAGCCGGAGCTCCTGCAGTGAATGCTCTTGGGTTAATTTCTTTCTTTTTGATATGGTGTTAAAAAAAAAAGAAGTGTACTCCAAGATTCACAGATTTTTACAAATCCCCCTCCCACCCCAAACTTCCATGTGTAGATTCCTCTGCAAGTACAGAAGACATGCAAACTTCTATGTTTTGGAGTACTCAAATAAGCTCTAATTTTGTTGTTCTATGTAATGATAAGATTTTTTAGGCAGTGTAAAATTGGAATAGAATACAAGTTCTCAGCATCTCCTGTTTTCATTCATTTAACAAATATTTCTGGTGTATGTGAACTAGGCTAGCTTTGCGAGCAATAAAAATGTTAACTGGGCCTGTATCCTTGCAACTAGAAAGGCAGGCCATGTGTGCATGAATAGCTACAGGGGTCAGGGAGTGCTGGTGGCCCAAAAAGACAGAATCCACAAGATCATCAGATCCAGAGGCTGGAGAACAAGCTTTGGAGGAGTTCAAGGATTAGCCAGGTGCTCTGGGGTGTCCGTGGATTTTGTGAGATGTGGTAGAAAAAAATGGCACTCATAGAGGTAGAGAAGGAGCCAGTGCCAAGCATTTCAGGAAATGTTGAGAAGTTCAAGTTAATTGACTCTGGAAAGTGGAGTGGGGGATAAGGCAGGCCCAGGAGTCTGTCCTTCACTTGCTCCTGGGAGCAGCCGGAGGGTTTGAGCACCGAATAACGGCCGATGTGGGTTTTAATGAGCTAGATGTGGTCTGAAGCAGGAACCGTGCCCAACACAGGAGTTTCCTGCTGCCAGGACCAGTCCCCATGGTCCAGAGGGGTCCATGGCACCCCGGGGGGAGGCGCTCCTCAGAACCAGCCATCAGGGCTGCTGAGGGTAAAAAGCTGGGCATGTGGCTGAGCAGAGACAAGACGATGGATGGAAACATTGCCAGAGGTAGGACCCCAGGATGAGGAAGGAGTGAGGTGGGGTGGGGTGGAGAGCAGCAGGGCCCCACGGGGGGTAACACAGTGCAGCGGGGGCCGCTGAGGGCCTGGCTGGACAGCCTTCAGATCCAAGGCAGCGGACATCAGCTATGCTTAGCGAACTCCTAGGGCAGGGACGACTTTGCTGACACCCCACACGAGAGTGGTGCCTCGAGCTCCCCTTGGATTTGACCCTAGTGTGTCCCTGGGGTACGACAGAGGCTGCCAAGCTCTAGGCCACCTGGGCTGGAGAGGGGATTGCCCCTCAGCGTGGTCCTCCTTATGCTGGGTAGTGAGTGGGCGTCTGGGCTGGCAAACTATAGAAGCTTTCTGGAAAAAAAAAAAAAAAGCGTATATAGTTGTGAAGCAGCGTTTCCACCAGGAAAGCAAAGCAAAGGGGTCTTAATCTAAGACACACACAAAAGAGAGGCCTGGATTCTTCCTGTGCATTATGAACCAGGTATTAAAAAATATGTCTAAGTATGACAAGCTAACCTTTTAGATTTTCTTGTTCTAAATCCCCAAAAAACCAACTTGAATTCAGTAGAATTACTGAGTCCACATTCTCAGTAATCGCTTTCCTAGACGTGTTTGCGGGGAGTCCACATTCTGTGCATCGCTGCTGGGGCAGGACTCTGGAACCATCTTGGCCCCGGAGTGGTGCATGCTGCTTGTCACTGTGTTTCAGAGAGGGGTAGGATGTGGAAACATTTTAAAAATGTGAGCCCTAGCCCGGCATGGTGGCGAACGCTTGTAATCCCAGCATTTGGGAGGCTGAGACAGGAGGATCCGGGTTCATGGCCAGCCTCAGCTACCTAGTGAGGCCCTCTGCAACTTAGTGAGACCCTGTTTCAAAATAAAGAATAAAAAATAGGGCTGGGGGGTATAGCTCGGAGGTAGAATGCCCCTGAGTTCAATCCCCAGTACCGCAAAAAAAAAAAAAAAAAAATGCAAGCCCTAAGTTTGCATTCTCATTATAAATTTTCTACGGTGAATCCACAGTGCTAGGCTTAGCCCCTGGATTTATACATGTGTGGTATGTGGCTACTCAATGAATGTTTGAAAGGTCTTCATATATTTGTTTCAAGAACAAACTGCACCGATAGCATTGTTCAGAAAAGTTGTACAAACTCAGCAAGTCAATAACTAACATTGTATGGATCAACATCTATAATATTCTTACGCCATTAAAGGCTGCACTTGGAGAAGGCCGGCCGAGCTGGGGCTCTCTTCTAGGCCCTGCCCCTTTCTCTTTCAATAAAGAAAGCTAGAATGAAGAGCTAAGTTGATGTGCGCTCCAGTCAGGCAGCTTGCAGGTCGAGGATGTTTCGAACATTCTCACTTCCAATAGAGAGCGCCTATGACAGGGAAGAAACCACAGAGACAGCTGTGACTCCTCGTAGAACCCCAACACTCCACACAGACCAGCATGAGTCCACACAGAACGCCCTGACTCCACAACAGACCGCCACAACTCCACAAACAGACTGTCACAACTCCACACAGGACGCCATGACTCCACAAACAGACTGCCACAACTCCACAACAGACCGCCACAACTCCACACAGGACGCCACAACTCCACACAGGACGCCATGACTCCACAACAGACCGCCACGACTCCACAAACAGACTGCCACAACTCCACAACAGACCGCCCTGACTCACAACAGACTGCCACAACTCCACAAACAGACCACCAGGACTACACACATGATGCCATCACTCCACAACAGACCATCAGGACTCCACACTGAACACCCTGACTCCACAACAGACGGCCACGACTCCACAAACAGACCATCAAGACTCTACCCAGGACATCATGATTCCACACAGAACCCCATGACTCTACAACAGACTGCCGTCACTACACACAGAACACCATGGCTTCATAACAGAACACCATGACTCCACTTAGAACACCAAGACCACAGGGAATGTCACGACTCCACAACAGATCACCATGACTCACAACAGACCGCCACAACTCCACAAACAGACCGTCAGAACTCCACACAGGACACCATGACTTCACAACAGACCATCAGGACTCCACACAGGACGCCATGATTTCACACAGAATGCCACGGCTCTACAACAGACTGCCATCACTACACACAGAGCACCGTGACTTCATAACAGAACACCAAGACCACAGGGAATGTCACAACTCTACAACAGATCACCATGACTCCACACAGACCGCCACAGCTCCTCAACAGACTGCCATGACTCCACACAGACAGCCATTACTTCACATAGAACCCCCTGACTCCATGCAGACCACCTTAACTCCATAACAGACTCCCGTCACTCCACACAGAGCGCCGAGACTGCTGTGGAATCACAGCTGACTCCGTGAGCGCAGCACCGATGCAGTAAGGAGGGCCGAGTGAATGGTGCTTTCAAGCCAGAGCTACACTTCTAAACGCATTCGTGGTCCTTTTGCTCAAAGCACGTTTCTTACAGACATTATACCTCGTGCCACATCTCTCACGGCAGGAATGTGTGTCCTCCTGAGCACGTGGACTCCTCCACCTGCCCTATTCTTTCTTGGAGCCTCGAATCACAGCCCTGTGGGACTGCCGAGCCTGCCTTCCTGACGTGGTTCTGAGGGGCAGATCAGGTCCAGCACAGCGGCCCCTCTGTTCACTGGGGATGTCCTTGGGGTCTCTGTGCACAGGCTCTGTGTGGGGGTGGGAGAGTTCCATCAAGGTCTGGTCCACTCCTACATGATGTCGTAAGTCACCCCCTCCCATGTTGTTATAGGTTGAATTATGTCCCCCTAAAAGATATGTTGGAGTCCTTACCCAGAACCTCAGAACATGACCTTATGTGAGAATCAGGTCTCTACAGAGGTAATTAAGTTAAATGAATGTATATGTCCGCCTTTGTCAGATATGACTAGTGTCTTTATAAAAAGTTTGGACATAGAAAGGGACACGCACAGAGGGATGATGAAGTGAAAAGATTCAGGAAGAAGGTGACCGTGTGACTCGGGTGATGCGTCTACAAGCCAGGCAGTGCCACAGGGTTTGCCAGCAGACACCCGCAGCTAGAAGAAGGAAGCCAAATCTGCCCGGAGCAGCTTCAGGGAGAGCGTGACCCTGCCGACCTCTTAGTTTTGAGCATCTAGCCTCCAAAACTGTCAGACGATAACTTTCTGCTGTTTGCAGTCCCCCAGTTTGTGGTTTGGGGTTATGGCAGCCTTAGTAATCTACACGCCAACCTGCATGAGCCTTCAGAGGGCTTGCTTGTGCAAAGGTCACGGAAACCAGACTCGCGGTTTCCTCCTGCGCTTCCTCTCCATCGCCTTATCTGCCCTCCCCGTGGGAACAAAGTGACCTGCAACATTGTGCAGGTCAGAGATGGGGCCCCCTAGCGAAGCCAAGGTGCAGTCCAGTGTGAACTGAACCACACGAGGGGTGCAGGGGGACGCTCTGAGTTAGGAGGGTTGGATCCCAGCATCCCTGATGGGATGAGTGGCGGATTCGACAACTTGAGATCTGTGAAGAGCTCGTGTTGATTCTGCCAGAAGACATCAGTCAAGGGAAAAAATGTCTGCGAACATCCTGTTGGTGAATTACAGGATCGGTTAGTGCCAGCTTCCATCCCAACACCCTTCTTTTCTACAGATGAGGAATCCGTATCTCCGTGACTTGTCACCAATCATACAACTAAAGAGAGTGAGTCAGAACCAGAATCCGATTTCCAGGGCTCTTGTTACCAGCGCTGTCAACAAACATGTTAGAGTCATTACCCTGTGGCCAGCACTGTGAGACGTCTGTTCTCTCTTCGCATAGCCTGTAACCTAATCAGAGACAAAGCCAATGTGCCAGCATTATTTGATGAAGACAATATGACCAGAGAAGGCAGGAAAGGCTTCCCATAATCCCTTCACTCAGGAAACTCTCCTTCCCTTCATCTGTAACCTGGAATAATATTTGTCTTGCCTCCCAAACTAGTTATGCGAAAAGTGCTTTGAATACTATAAACTGTGCTATGAATGGAAGCGTTAGCAATAATGATTTCAGAGAAATGAGAACCTGGTATAGACTCGGAGAGGCAAAGATCGAGTGCAGCTCCTATAGTGGGTCTAGTTTAGACATTTGGGCGGAGGAGGATGTCCAGGAAGGATGGATACAAGCCCAGGTGGGAAAGTGTGAACTGGGGGAAGGGAATATTGATGGAATCGATCAGTTTGACCAGGATGGGGAGTTACATGCATCTCCTAGCCAGTATCTGGGGTCTGGTCCAAATCAAAGTTACTCAAGGGATTGGGTGCTGAAAAGTAAGTACCACCATAGATATTATCATTTGCACAGGTTATTATGTTTTTTATTTTTAGAAGGCCTTTAAGGCACATTACCTCTGTAGCCTCTCAGCAAATATCTATACCACTGAACAGGGAGGAAAAAAAATATTTCTGAAACAGATGTTAACACTTTATTCACATTCTCTCTTTTCCTATTTTGTTTATTTCTTTCCATGTATAGAAGTTAGAATGAAAAATAGCAAATTCAGATAAGGGTGGTTATATAGCCAGAGAATAATGCAAAAACATCTGTTAATTGAAATGTGGGGCTTTATTAATTGACTAAAGCCACCCAAAGCTTTTATTTGTGTTTCCTTAGTTCAGTGGCTGTTGTGCAGGGGTAGCTGAGCAGATTTGGACCTCGTATGCCTAATATTAATTAGATTCATTTGAGTTCTTAATAGCTTTGGTAAATAGAACCATTTGACACTGTTTTTGTTTATTGTTAGATGATGCATTCAGTTCTGAAAATTTGAAGAAAAAAAAAAAAACAAACAGGAAATGCTGACAACCTGCTTGATTTTAACCTCATTTGCAGCTGGGGTTGGAGACACAGCTCATAAAACTCTTGTAGCTAAACTTCCACTGGGGATCAGAGAACACTTCTGGTTGCATCCTGGAGCTGTGTCCTGGCCGATGTGGGCTGACAAAATGCCCGAGACCAGTGGCTTACACGACATCTATTTCTTCCAGAGGCCCATGCTCCAGGAGTCCACGCTCCCGCAGATCCGGTGTCTGGTGAGGGCCCGCTGCCTGGTGTGCAAATGGCCGCCCTCACTCTTCCTCTTTTTCTGAAGACACTAAGCCCATCACAGTGCTCCACCCTCATGGCCTCCGCTGATCCTAACCACCTCCCCAGAGCTCCAATTCCTGATGCCACCCCGCTGGAGGGACACATTCAGTTCATAGCAAGCCCCACGTGGTCAGAGAGCAGGAGTCCAGAACCTTCCTCATCTAAAGGGCATTTGCTGACATCCCCCAAGGGCTTCTTTTCGAAGGATGCTCAGGGGGCGAGGCAAGATGAAAGCAGTGTTCCATGTCACGCTGCGCTAGTGTTGGCTATTTAGATTGTCCTAAGCATCCAGCTGAACCGCTGCTTATAGTAAAGCAATGGTCTAAAATAGCTCTGTAAAGAAGTAGGAATTTGAACTTTGAACTCCTAGGTCTGCAGCTCTTAGGAGACCAACAGATTCATCCACTCACTCACCCACTTAAGTGGGTCAACAAGTATTTAGTGAGGCCTGGGCATTATTCTAGGTGCTAAAGAATTTAGCAATAAATGAGACGAAGTCCCTCAAGGAGCTTATGTTGTGTGGTATCAGACCACTAAGCGAGTGCATAAGTACATGTGTAATGTAACATCGGGTTGTTATGACTAATCAAAGGAAATTAAGAGGGCAGAGATAGAGCATGATTTGGAGAGATAGCCTGATTCGGATGAGGAAGTTGGGGAAAGCAGTTATAAAGGCGTGATACTAAGCAGAAATCCAAAAGAAGTGAGGGATAGAGACTTCCAGGGGTTATTGGGGGTTGAACTCAGGGGCATTATACCTCTGAGCTACAGCCCCCCAGCCCCTTTCTATTTTTTTTATTTTGAAACAGGATCTTGCTAAGTTGCTGAGTGTCTCACTAAGTTGCTGAGGCTGGCCTCAAACCTGCAATCCTCCTGTCTCAGCCTCCTGAGTGCTGGGATTATAGGCACGCACCACTGCACCTGGTGGATAGAGACTTGATTATCTGGGGGAAGAGCATCCCAGGGAGAGGGAACAGCTAGTGCAAAGTTCCTGAGGTGGGGATGACCTTTGCATCTTTGAGGGACAGTGAGAAGATTGGCATCACTGGAGTGCATTGAACAGGAGGGGGAGGGGCGTTGGAGCGTGGGAAGATGGGGCCAGAGAGAGAGCAGGAAGCCCGATCAGGCAGGGCCTCGTAGACCTTAGGTTTTGTTCTAAGTGCAACACGAAGTCATTGTGAAAGGGTCCCTGTGGCTACTGTTTAGAAGTGCAATGTAGGGGAGCAAAAGGATAAATGGGGGGGTTACAGATGTTATTGCAAGACTCCAGTTGTAAGATGAGCATGAATTTGGACTGGAAGAGACAGGAAATCATTGGAATTAGGAGCACTTGACGGTGGACAGGATTTGCAGATGTATATACTAAGGGTGTGGCTAGCAGGGAGATAGCTTTGTTCTTCTCCAGGTCGAGAAGCCCATGAGCCATAGTCAGGAACCCGCAGGCCACAAGACAGTGAGATCCACAGCCCTTTCACGAAGGTGAAGAAAGACCAAAGCCGGATGGCTTTCATAATTTAAAATAAAGGTTTGAATTTTAAGTGGCACTCTTCTTCTGTTAAGAAGAGAATAAAGACTTTGCTTGCATTCTATTGCCTTTTAAAAACCTTTCCTTAGCAACCTTTTAAAGCCACAACAGATGTTCCTTGGTTAGAAGAATAAAGTCAATTGCAATTTCCAGGAAGAGGAGGCTCATTGTGGTGGGCTCATTCTGAAGTTCATTATTTAGTGTATTGGAAAGATCAGATTTAGTTTCGCTTCTTCTGCTGGGTCCTCATCCTGGGCAGCACCAGAGCAGGTAGTAGTGGACAGAAGACAAATAATAAAAATTCAAATTTTCCTCTCCTTGATGCTGCCATTTCAATTTTTAATTTATTTACTTGCAAAAACAATACTCTGTTGGCAGGATTCATTCTGGATTTCCTGTTTTCTCTCCATTTGGTCTGTTTTTCCTTCCTCCAACTCTGCTTATCAAATTTCCCCCCTGAGAAATAGAATTTCACATAATGTGTATGAATCCCAAAATTTCCAAAGACAACTATGCTATTGCTCAGGGTACTTTTGTAAATTAAGAAAAACATATGAAAAATTGAAATAATGTGATTTGGGGGGGGGGTATTACCCATTTCTCAGTCTTTTTTTTTAACAACAGCAGCAATAAGAAGGATTCCAGGAATCTGTTCTACTCTAAATTTGTTTTCTCTTTGGATTTGTTGTCGTTGTTTAAGATTACATTTACAGCCTGTGATTAGATGTATTTCCTAGCCCTGGAATTTAAGCCTCGGTATCAAAATCGTATCGGCTCTTGTTCTGTGAGCACAGGGCTATTAAAAGAATGCAGTCACATTCAAAGGGCTCCTGCGTTCCTACAATCAATATTGTTTTATTTGGGAATGCAGATAAGATTAGCACCCGGTGCCGATTTCTTTGTACAAAGAGCATGGGTTGAGCATTTTATTGGCTCATGGAGCTGATAGCTTTGCTCATAACTGGGCTTCAGTGGTGGTTAATTTTATGATAAATCTGATTGGATAGTAAGATCGTCATTCTTCAGCTGACATATACATTGCTCATATTTGTCTTTATTGATAGCTTTAAAATGTTTCGCTTATCCCGAAGGGGGAATACTCCAGAATCTTTAGGACCAGGACTCTTCATTCTGGTCTGGAAGGGAAGCTAAGGATGAGAGTGAGCCTCCTACCATAGCAGGCCATCCCGGAGGTCAGCCCTGACCACAGCACCCACAATAATGGCAGCCACTTACTGAGCACGGCTATAAAACCATCATCCACCCGAGAGTCTCGGAATGTTGTTCTTGAAATAGAGAAAGGAATTGAGGTTCGGAAGGTCAGATGTCTCTCTCGGGGCCCACTGGAGTCAATGCTAGTGTTCACACCTGCCGGAAAGGAGGCTGCAGAGAACCGTGTAACACCTTTCTTTGGGGTGCATACATCCTAGAGGGGAAGACCAAAGGAACAGTGCCGTGCAGCAGCACGAAGATTCCTGTGTGCCAGCAAGAACACCATGACCCAATAGAAGCCAAGCGCTTTGCATAAGCGTTGAGAGAAAGCACAGAAAAGAACAGTCAGATCGTGAGGGCATTAGTCAGCTCTTAGACAAGATACCTTGAGTGCAATCCAATTAGTAACAGCTATTTTGAGTGATCCTGTTTGGGGGCTGGAATGTTTCAAAGCCTACCATGGTGACAGGCCTGTGTCCATGGTCCCAGATTTCCGAGCATCATCCTTGCTCTCTGAGCTCGGCCTCCTCTGACACAGCGATAAAGACATCACAGTTCATCTATGAGCTTCTGCCATTGACTACCGGACAACTTGCCATAAGGGCCAGGACTGTTGTTCATGGACCGTGGTTTTTGTTGTGTTGTTTTTAAGCCACATGATTTGTGCAAGGATGCTCTCAGTTGAGGTAAAAGCAAACCAGGTCCAGCTGGCCTTAAGCAACAAGGAAGTTTACACAAACTGGTACCCGGCAACAGAGTGGTTTGATGTTGGTCCTTGTGCCACTTCAGCAATGTGATGGAGACCCAGCTGTCTGCACTGACAGCGCCATTCTGCCTGGTCCTCC
>PVLC010048673.1:0-10678 GCA_004027655.1 Graphiurus murinus
TTTTTTTTATGGTCCTAGGGATTACATCTAGGGATGCTCTAAAACTGAGGTACATCCCAATTCCTTTTTATATTTTATATTGAGACAAGGTCTCACTAGGCTGCCAAGGTTGGCCTCAAATCTGTGATCCTCCCATCTCAGCCTCCCAAGTACTGGAATTACAGGAGTGTACCACCACGCCTGGTCCTTTTTACTTTTTATTTTGAAAAAAGGTCTTACTAAATTACCATGAATTGGCCTTGAACCTGTGTGATCTTCCTGTTTCATCCTCTGGAGTACTGACTGGGATTACAGGTGTGCATCATCCTGCCTGGCGAAGCAATACTTCTGTGTGTGTGGGGGGGTGGGGACTGGGGATTGGACCCAGGGGGCATTCTACCTCCAAGCTACATTTCCAGCCCTATTTTATTTTCATTTTGAAACAGGATCTCATTAGGTTGATGAAAGTCCATTTGCTAAAGCTGTCCTCGAGTCTGTAATCCTCCTGTCTCAGCCTCCCAAGTACAGGGGTTACAAGTGTGTGGCACCACACCCAGCTTTAAGCAATGCATTTTCATTCAGACATTCACACATACCTATACTGCACTGGAAGAATACACACTAAATTCATGGCAATAGGTTATCTCTGTGGAGCAAGGGTAGAAAACAGAACTGAGAAAATTAATAAAAAGGATTTTAGCTAACAGCATAACAGCATTTGTCAGAGGAAATGGTAAATTAGGAGCTTAAAACAGACCAACAGAGCATTTTTTTTTTTTTTTGGAGACAGGTCTTGCTATGTTGCCTAGGCTGGCCTTGAGCTCCTGGGCTCAAGCAATCCTTCTGCCTTAGCCTCACGAGTAGGTGGGATTATAGGCACATGCCACTGTACCCAGCCTGAGCAATATTTTAAACAAGCAATAATGTAGTCTAAATCAAACAAACAAAAAGAGCCAATGAATTCTGTCCAGATCTTCTCATTAATGAAATTCCTATGCTGGTAAAATACTTTTCCTAGTTGATGGGAATTTTACAGCACTGGAGTTACTTAAGCAAAGAGACTGACTTCATGCATTTTTTAGTAAGAAATCACTTTTTTTGGCAGTACTAGGCATTGAAAACAGGGGCATTTTACCTCTGAGCTGTGCCCCAGCCCTATTTTATTTTTTGAAACAGTCTAAGTTGAATGAGAATCTCACTACTTGCTGAGGCTGTCCTCAATACTGTGATCCTCCTGTCTCAGTCCCCCAAGTACTGGGATTACAGGCGTGCGACACCACAACCTGCCAGAAGGTATGAAACAGTGTGGGGGTAGGGGAGAGAGAAAGAAAGTAGGGAGAGAGGGAAGGGAAGCTTCTAAAATATATCTTCACAGAGACTGTACATCTTATAAGGGCTCTGTAGTTATAGAGCACCTTCTTTTTTGCAGTACTGGGGATTGAACCCAGGGGCATTCTACCTCTGAACTACACCCCTAGCCCTACTTTTTATTTATTTATTTTTTCGGTACTGGAGATTGAACCCAGGGGCATTCTACCTCCGACCCACATCCCCAGTCCTTTTTTTTTTTTTTTTTTTTGTCTTTATTTTGAAACAGGGTCTAAGTTGTGGAGGGCCTCACTAAGTAGGCAAGTAGGCTGAGGCTGTCCTTGAACCTGTGATCCTCCTGTCTCAGCCTCCCAAGTACTGGGATTACAAGTGTGTGCCACCATGCCTGGCTTGGCTAGCATCTTCTTTATCTTCTCCACCATTCTAACCTCCTGGAGTAACTTAATCTCCCTTTCCTTAATTTTATTAATTCTCCTCTAAGGGCCCAATCCCTCTTTCTTTAGTCATCTCAAATTTTAGTATCTGGAAACAGAGATTTTAATAGAACACTGTAGGTTTTTCTTTTTTTTTTTTTTGCTTCCTTGAAATAACTTGAGTCATTCTCCTCTTCAAATGTTTGTCCTCCCTCTTCCTTTATCTTTTCTGTCCCCAAACTATTTTTTCCCCTTCAAGTCTCTCACTGACCAACTGTCAGCAAACCTCTGGCACATTTATGCTTCTTGCTCCCCTTCCCCCCCTTAGGTACTGGGGATTAAGCCCAGGGGCATTCTACCTCCAAGCTACACCCTCAGTCCTACTATTTATTCTTCATTTTAAAACAAGGTCTCACTAAGTTGTTGCAGAGGGCCTCACTAAGTAGCTAAGGGTGAACCAGGCAAGGTGGTACACACCTGTAATCCCAGTACTTGGGGGGTTGAGACCAGAGGATCCAGGTTTGCTACCAGCCTCAGCTACTTAGTGAGGCCCTCCGCAACTCAGTGATACCCTGTTTCAAAATAAAGAATAAAGAGCCGAGAATGGTGGTGCACACTTGTAATCCCAGTGTTTGGGAGGCTGAGACCTGAGGATCCGGGTTCGCAGTGAGCCTCAGCTACTTAGTGAGGCCCTCCGCAACTTAGTGAGATCCTGTTTCAAATAAAGAATAAAAAATAGGGCTGGGGGTGTAGCTTGGAGATAGAATGTCCCTGAGTTCAATTCCCAGTACCACAAAAAAAAAAAAAAAGAATTAAAAAATAGAACTGGAGGTGTAGTTTGGAGGTAGAATGCCTCGGGTTCAATTCCCAAAAAAAAAGAAAGAAAGAAAAAAAAAGCTGAGGCTGGCCGGGAATCTGCAATCCTCCTGTCTCTAAGCCTCCCAAGTACTGGGATTACAAATCTGCACCATCATGCCTGGCTCCTTTTTACTTCTTAAAGGAAAAGAGACTTCCAGATAAACCAAATAAAATCCCAGCCTAAAGGTAAAATAAAGGGAGAAAAAGTTAAAAAGTAAAAAGTACTAACCATCTTTTAAACCTTTCATTTTAGCATTATAGCTAAGAATAAAGTTCTAATTATCAAATAAGGGAGTAAAACCAAAATATACATTTATCTTTATAGCATTTAAATTTATCCAAGGTCATCTGTTTCACCAATCACTTTGGCTAAGAACTGTAAGGCCACTTAGAATAGGTTTGTATAGTTGAGTACTATAGTCTAGTGGAAACTATAACCTCAAAATTCACAACAGAGGTACAACCTTGTGTACCCCCACCCCATCTTCCTGGTTTCCTTCAAAGCCTTCCAAGGACTTTTGAGGGAGTGACTCGGTAGGGTGTATAACACTCCCTCAAAAGTAGTACTGTATTTAATGCTTCAGTCTTTGGAGCACTCTGACACTCATGATCTGATTTGGGATGTTTAACAGCTCTGTGAGGCAAGCAGAGCAAGTATTTTACAAATAAGGAAGCAGAAACAGAGGTTTCAATGTGTCATGGTCACATGGATATTAAACTGCTGGAGTTAGAATGCACAAGTCTTTTAACTACTAATCCAAAACTTTATAATCCTGTGACCTCCCAATTCTTGAGTTCAAGTATATTCTTTTATTCAACATGTAGGAACTGGAGAAATAACTGAGAGAAGATACATTTATATACCTCAGTTTCCAATTCTGATTTTGCTTTCAAGTGATAACTACAGAAAAGCTCTTCAGTCAGTTTTAATGAATTCTGATCACCATTAGTTAATGAAGATCTCAGCAAATCATGAAGGGTCCTTGCCTGCTTATCAGATTGAGGAAAAGACCCTAGGTCCTAGTTTTTTTTTGGGGGGGGGGGGTACTGCAGATTGGACCCATAGACACTCCACCACTGAGCTACATTCCCAGGCCTTTGTTTATTTGGTACTAGAGAGTGAATCCAGCGCCATTCTACCTCTGAGCACCAAAAAAAAATGTGTGTGTGTGTGTGTGTGTAGAGGAAGAGGAGGAGATGGGGAGAGGAGGAGAGACAGACAGAGACAGACACCCCTGAAAGAGTTCATACATTGAGGTTCAGAGGCGACATAATACAATCATAATACAATACTATCTCATCAATGGGTAAGCCCACTGTAATGGGTTTACTGGGTGGTAACCTAGGTGTGTAGGGTGTGGCTGAAGAGGTGGGCCACAGGAGGTATGGCCTTAGGGACTGTACATGTGTCCTTGCTTGCTAGCTTTCTTGCTTCTGGCCTCCATGATGTAACAGCAAAGTACAAGTGTGGGCACTTGCTCTTTCCTCTTTCTTTTTTTGGGGCGGGTACTGGGGATTGAACTCATGGGCATTCTACCTCCGAACTATACCCCCAGCCCAATTTTTTTTTTATTATTATTATTCTTTATTTTGAAGCAGGGTCTCACTAAGTTGCGGAGTGCCTCACTCGGTAGCTGAGGCTGGACACGAACCCAGATCCTCCAGTCTCAGCCTCCCAAATGCTGGGATTACAAGAGTGTGCCACCACGCCCAGCTGCTCTTTCCTCATTCTCTCACTCTCCCACTCCCTCTTTCCCTCTGCGTCCTGCCAACATGCCCTGAGTTCTGCTGATGTAAGCTGATCTAACATAGACTGAACTGAAATTATCCACAACTGTGAGCAAGTAAATCTTTCCTCTAAGTTGTGGTGGCCAGTTGTTTCAGATAACGAGAATGTTGGCTGAAATCATAATCAATTGCCTGATCATTTTCTGGGTGCACTTACAGTAATGACATTCTTTTCCTGCAGAGCTGAAAACCAGAACCAAAACAGTAGGGTTCTGCTGAGACAATGCCCATTTCAAGCACAGCAACCCCTGGCCTTCTCTTCTTTACTTTCTGTGTGTGAGTGTGTGTGTTGCTAGGGATTAAACTCAGGGGCATTCTAACTCTGAGCCACACCCCCAGCCTTTTTAACTTTGAAATAGGGTCTTGCTAAATTCTTGAGGCTGGCCTCAAACCTGTGATCCTCCTGTCTCAGCCGCCCAAGTACTGGGATTATAGACATGTGATGCCATACTTAGCTGGTCTTTTCTTTTAGCATCCAATGGTATCTCTATGAAAATGTTTTTCCGTGGTCATAACATTTTTAAACAAAGCCATACTTAATCTTGGAAATTTTTTCCTGTAATATTGTTTAGACCATTTTATGTATGTATGTATGTATTTATTTATTTATTTATTTATTTAGTATGGGGAACTGAGCCCAAGGGCATTCTACCTCTGAGCTATATTCTAAGCCCTATTTTAGTTTTTATTTTAAAACATAGTCTCATTAAATTGCAGAGGGCCTAAATTGCTAAGGCTGGTCTTGAATATGCCATTCTCCTGTCTCAGCCTCCCAAATATGGGATTACAGGCATGTGCCACCACACCCTGTTAGGTCTTTCTTTTTGAAAATTATGTTTCTAGACTCTGTATTTTTTACTTGTCTTAAAGTAATCACTAGTTTGGGGGCTAGAAGTATAGCTCAGTAGTATAGCATTTGTCTAGCATGCACAGCCCCGGGGTTTTACACCCAGCACCACCAGAAAAAAAGAAACAAAACAAAAACCTGGTCATAATGGAACCAGAGAACTGGAATCTGCTTTACCTTTTTTTTTTTTTTTTTTTTTTTTTTGTGGTACTGGGGATTGAACCCAGAGGCATTCTATCTTTGGGCTACTCCCTTGGCCCTATTTTTTATTCTTCATTTTGAAACAGGGTCTCACTAGGTTGTGGAGGACCTCACTAAGTAGCTAAGTCTGGCCATGATGTGCAGACTGTCTCAGCCTCCCAAATACTGGTATTACAAGCATGTGCCACCACGCCCGGATTCAAGAGTTTCAAAATGAGTAAAATGAAAGATAATCCATTAGTGAAATACAATCAGGCTTAATAATGATTTATAAGTTAAAACAATACAAACAATACCATGGGTACGGCACTAGTTACTCACTGATTTCAAATCAACCAACCAAATCCCCTGCATTATCATAAAAGATATCCAGAAACAAACCAGAAAACACAGGTAACGTTAACATCTGACAGCCTAGCTTTCCAGTCTTAATGTGACTGTTCAAATTAAGTCCCACATTCCAAGTTAAGCCACCCAATTCTACTGCTCAATCTACATTCACAAAAAATTAAAGTGCCTATACAAACTGGATTCCTCCCTAAGGATATGGAGTTACAAAGATAAATTTGCAAATCTATTTGTTCTTGGCCCCTATAACCTTTTCTTCCTTTCAATTCAACCAAATCTTTACTGATTAAAACAGCACAGATGTAATTTGACTCTGATGTTTAAGATGTGAAAGGGCTTCTTTATTTCCTGAAATCTCTTTGCTTTGAAGCAGATTCATCCTATCAGCCTCATCAAGTTATTATAAAATATCTGGAGTACCCATTCAAGATAGGCCTATGTACCACTTAAATTTTGGAAGATTATGTTTTATGTTTTCCCTACTTACACTAACGGTAGAGTCATGGATAAAGATAGATTTTTTTTTTTTAATCTCTAACGCTAACAACTAATTTTAACATTAATAAATGTGTTTCTATTGCTTGAACCCTAAAGTCAATTGACCATGAAAAATACTCACTGAATGCAGTCTGAATGTCCAGTTCCATACTGAACTGCCAATCTTGCTATTACCAATTTCTTTGCTTGGTCTGAGTAAGGAGAAAATGGTTCTGGTCTTGAAGGGCCAGAAAAAGATTTAACTTACACTTAAAAGCAGACTTGCAGCCGAGTGTGGTGTTACACACCTATAATCCAATTCTTAGGAGGTGGAGACAGGAGGATCGCAGGTTAGAGGAGAGCCTTAGCAGCATAGTGAGGCCCTCAGCAACTTAGTGAAACTGTTTCAAAAACAAAAATTAAGACAGGTGTGGTGGTGCACACCTGTAATCCCAGTACTTGGGAGGCTGAGACTGGAGGATTGCAGGTTTGCCAGCCTCAGCAACTTAGTGAGACCTGGTTTCAAAAATTTTTATAAAAGGGGAGAAGCGAAGCCGGGTGTGGTGGTGCACGCTTGTAATCCCAGTACTTGGGAGGCTGAGACTGAAGATCCGGGTTTCCGGCCAGCCTCAGTTACTTAGTGAGAGCCTGCTTCAAAATAAAGAATAAAAAATAGGACTGGGGGTGTAGCTCAGAGGTAGAATGCCCCTAGGTTCAATCCCCAGTACTGCAAAATAAATAAATAAATAAATATTTTAAAAGGGGGGAGGGGACTGGGGCCTAGCTCAGAGGTAGAATATCCTTGTGTTTAGTCCCCAGTAACTAACACACACACACACACACACACACACACACACACACACACACAAACACAGCACAAAGACAATCACTGTTTTGTATCCTCAAAAACCAAAACAGGCATGGAACAGCAAATTCCCTGTAGGACACATATACTTATTCTAATGGTTGCAGAGAGTGCCACTGTACTGTGCTGTGTGTTTTGCTACTTCAAATGATGTAGCAAACAAGTGTGTCTGAACATAAGTACAAGGAGGCCCAAGAGTGTGCACTGTTTTTTTTGTTTTGTTTATTTGTGGTACTGAGGATTGAACTCAGGGGTATTCTACCTCTGAGCTACACCCCAGTTCTATTTTTCATTCTTTATTTTGAAACAGGATCTCACTAAGTTGCAGAGGGCCTCACTAAGTAGCTGAGGCTGGCCTCGAACCTGTGATCCTCCTGTCTCAGCCTCCCAAGTACTGGGATTACAAGCATGCAACACTACGCCTGGCTGCACTGTTTATTTTGATAGATATTGCCAAATTGCCCTCCAAAATATACCAATATATGCTTTCAATGTGATCCTCAATTGAACATCTATCCTCTTGGAACACTATACATTCAGGATAGCTAGAAGTAGTAAGACAAGAAAAAGAATGGGTACAAACAAACCTTTAAGTAGAAGTACCAGTGACAGACTTAAAAAACAAAAACCAAAGCCGGGCATGGTGGTGCACGCTTGTAATCCCAGCATTCGGGAGGCTGAGACCGGAGGATCCGGGTTCGAGGCCAGCCTCAGCTACCTAGTGAGGCACTCCCCAACATAGTGAGACTCAGTTTCAAAATAAAGCATAAAAAATAGGGCTGGGGGTATAGCTCGGAGGTAGAATGCCCCTGAGTTCAATCCCCAGTACCACAAAAAAACAAACAAACAAAAAAAAACCAGCCGGACATGGTGGTGCAGGTGCACGCGTGACATCCCGTTACTTGGGAGGCTGAGACAAGAGGGTCTACAGGTTTGCTGCCAGCCTCAGCTTAGTGAGGCTTAAAACAGGAGGATCATTGGTTCAGGGACAGCCTCAGCAATTATAGCCAATTCTCAGCAGCCTAGAGAGACCCTGTTTCAAAACAAAAAATAAAAAGGGCTGGGGGCGGGGGGTAATTCAGATGTAAAATGCCCCTGGGTTCAATACCACAATAAATAAATAAATAAATAAATAAATAAATAAATAAATAAATAAATAAACAAACAAATAAATAATCAATTACATGGCATGCTAAATTTAAAAATATTTTGTCCTTAACACAGAAATGTGAAAAAAATGCATATTTTAGAATTAGCGAAACAAAGCACATCTAATATCTACCTGTTTTCAGCAGAAGCTTCCTCTAATTTTAAAAGAAAAGTGAGAAATTATAGTTTATAAACAGTCACTGTAAGACTATCCCCATATTTTATTCTCACCCAAGTAAACTACCTATATCTAGACTTAAATCTTCAGAAAATAGCCCCCCCATACACAATTTTATACATTAATGGGAAGTACTCAAAATCAAAGTCAATCTTAAATATACCTACACATAAAACTAGCCAAGCATAAGTCCTATGCCAAGGGCCATATTTGTCAGCTAGGCATGGTGACACATACCTATAACCCCAGTATTTGGGAAGCTGAGACAAGAGGACCGCAGGTTGGAGAACAGTCTCAGCAACATAGTGAGACTCTCAGCAACTTAGTGAGATTCTGTTTCCAAATAAAAAATAATAGAGCTGAAGGTGTTGCCCAGAGGTAGAAGGCTGATGGGTTCCATTGTCTTCTAGCCTTTGCTGTGACTAACAACACAATGTCAGGGTTCAACCGCAGAGGCTGGGCTCACAGCAGACAGCTCTAGGCATCAACAAGGTATCGATGGAAAAGGTAAGGAGGTTGGGTTAATAGGGCAGAAAGTCAAATAATGGTTACTTGGCAAGGGTCCTGCCCATGACATTATCAAAAAATTGTGAGGGTGCTCCCCAAACTCTACCACTAACAAGCCCTTACTTACAAATGTGTGATAGTGGTAGGCCCTCCAAGATTGGCTGCAGCTGGAAAAAAGTTTTCTAGGTGCTGGCAAGTTCTACTTAATAAAGTTCAATGTCTCCTTTATCAGACTAAATTCTACAATATTCATGAATAGATAAAACTTTTAGAAGTTTTCAAATAAAAATTTTAAACCAAAGAAAAACAAATACCCTAATCACACAAAAAAGAGGCAAGCCTCAAACTGAGATGAAATAATTACCTCCTTCAATACCACTACTGTTTCCAAGACACACAAGAATCTGTTTCCTGGACTTGAGATTGGTCCTAAGTGGCAATGGATCAAGGAAAGAAAAACAAATGACTACTTGAAACAAATTCAAGAGCCAAATCCAAAGACATTAAATTGAACACTGCACTTGCTCCTACAGTCAAGAACAAACTAGAGCAAGGCTTCATTGGGTTGCTAAGTTAAATCCAAACTACTATGACATAACAGAAAATAGGTCATGATTGGCTGCAGGTAGTCTGCTAACCAAAGTGCATATTTATTGGTTACTGACCACTGCTGCCAGAAAAGTTAATCCGATCAGATCATGTACTGCAAATAACTTCCAAAATTAAGTAACTTCAAAACTGATACCCAAGCCGGGCATAGTAGTGCACACTTGTAATCCCAGTATTTGGGAGGCTGAGACCAGAGGATCCGGGTTTGTGACCAGCCTCAGCTACCTAGTTAGGCACTCCGAAACTTAGTGAGTCCCTGTTTCAAAAAAATAAAGAATAAAAAAAAAAAAAAATAGGAGCTAGGTGTGGTGGCGCACGCTGGTAATCCCAGCATTTGGGAGGCTGAGACTGGAGGATCTGGGTTCGACGCCAGCCTCAGCTACCTAGTGAGGTACTCCGCAACTTAGTGAGACCCTATTTCAAAACAAAGAATAAAAAAAAAAAAAAAATAGGGCTGGGGTATAGCTTGGAGGTAGAATGCCCCTGAGTTCAATCCCCAGTACCACAAAAAAACAAAAAACAAAACAAAACAAAAAAATAGGGCTGGGGGGTATAGCTCGAAGGTAAAATGCCCCAGTACTGCAAAAAAAAAAAAAAAACCTGATACCCAATGTTCTTTAGACTTTCAACCCAATCACTCCTATATCTAACTTATGTCTATAAACTTTGACTTTCACATCTAACTTATGTCTATAAACTTTGACTTTCACAACTAATATTCATTTAACTCATTCAAAAAGGCCAGGTCTGGTGGCTCAAACCTATAATCCCAGTTATTTGGGAGGACCGCAGGTTTGAGAGCAGCCTCAGCAACTTAGTGAGACCCTGTTTCAAAATAAAGAATAAAAAATAAGCCGGGCGTGGTGGTGCACGCTTGTAATCCCAGCATTCGGGAGGCTGAGACCGGAGGATCCAGGTTCGCGGCCAGCCTCAGCTACCTAGTGAGGCACTTCGCAACTTAGTGAGACTCGGTTTCAAAAAATAAAGAATAAAAAATAGGGCTGGGGGTATAGCTCGGAGGTAGAATGCCCCTGAGTTCAACCCCCAGTACTGCAAAAAAAAAAAAGACTAGGGGTTCAAAAATAAGCCCCTGGGTTCAATCACCAGCACATCAAAAAAAAAAAAAAAAA
>PVLC010048674.1:0-10684 GCA_004027655.1 Graphiurus murinus
GGCCGCGGAGACGGGCTTCTTTGCTCTCTCTGGTCGGTCTTCCGGGTTCTGCTCAGCTGTATTCCAGTTTTCGCAGCGTTTTCCACCTTTTTGTTGCTTTTTTTCTTTTTTCAAAAAACTGGATCCACGACTGATTTGAATCCAGCTCACAGCGGCTCTTGAGACGTGTCTCACTCCGTCGCCATCTTCCCGGAAGTCGGCTTACCACCTCTTTTTTAGAAAAAAAATGTGCTCAGTGCCCCACCCACATTTCCACTACCCTCTTGTTTTTATTCATCCCCTTCCTGCCAGTTGTACCTGAGGCTATGACTATATCCCTCCTCATTCCCTCAGGTGGGCAGTATCTCCAACTTCAGGAATCTGTGCATTAGCATAGTAAAATGTGTCACATGATCTTCACCCTCCCATCTCCTTAGGGTTTGTTAAAGATCACAGAATTTACTTATAAAACCAAATGTGCCTCATGTTGATTTTGTAGAAAGATTCAGATATGCAGATTAATATTTTCAGTGTTTTTAGCACACTCAGATTTTCTATACTCCCTCTTCTTAATTGAGTTATTTCATGTGCTGTTGCATTCACCTTTTTAAATGTGCAGTTCAGTGTTGCACGATCTATTTCTAGAACACTCGCATCATTCCCCAAATCCCAGTCCCTTTAGCAGTCACTCCATATTCCTTTTTATCTCTAGTCCAGGGCAGCTTGAGTCTACTTTCTATCTCGATGGACTTTTCTATACTGGAAAACTCATGTAAATGGAATAATGTAGTGTGTGAAATTTTGCGCATGGTTTCTTTCACGTAACATATGTTTTGGGGATTTATTCATTTAGGATTTATTAGCACTTTATTCTTTTCTAAGGCTTACTAATATTCCATTGTATGGACAGACCACATTTGGCCTATCTACTCATCAATTCATGGCCATTTGTCTTTTTTCCGTCTTTTTGGCTATTATGAATAATGCTGCTATGAACTTTCATTTACAAGTTTGTTTGGGACATATGTGTTAAAAATCTCTTGGGTATATACCTGGAAATAGGCTTTCTGGTTCATGTAGTGTTTCTGTGCTTAGCTTTTTGAGAGATGGTTAAATTATTTTCCAAAGTGACTACACCGTTTTACACTCTCGTCGGTAAGGTATAATGGCTCCAACTTAACCACATCCTTGTCAACACTTGTTCTTGTCTTTCGGTTTTAACCAGCCTAGTGAGTATGAAGTCATAGTTATTCCTTTTTAAATCAGTTTGTGTAACGTATCCCAGAACACTGTTTCAATCCGGTTTTCAAGTTTTTTAATTCCTTTTAAAAATGTGTGACTTCCTCTTAAACTTTAGAGCAACATTAGGAGATATTTGTCAACTTATTATTTTTGAAGAAAATTTTTTCTTTGTTGCTCTTATTGTATCTTTAAGTTTATTTATATTTTTATAGCTATCATTTTTCTAGGAGAAAAGACCACTGACCTCTCCTTTAATTGATTTGGGCAGCCTCTTCCTTGGCACTTTCTTTTATGTATCTTTTTAGTTTCCCTTTTTTTGTGTGTGTGGTACTGGGGATTGAACTCAGGGGCATTCTACCTCTGAGATATACCCCAGCCCTATTTTTATTCTTTAGTTTAAAACAGGGTCCCACTAAGTTGCAGTGGGCCTCACTAAGCAGCTGAGGCTGGCTGTGAACCCGGATCCTCCGGTCTCAGTCTCCCAAATGCTGGGATTACAAATGTGCGCCACCATGCCTGGCTTGTGTTTTGCTTCTTATATCTGCACTTTCCTCACCTTCAGATAAGGTAGGAGCCTCCTGTGAGTCTGCTTGGATGGAGTTCAGGCAAAATTTACTCTTTTCATCTGCTAACATGTTCCTGGTGCCTCACTCACAGAATCCTGCTGGATCCAATCTCTCTCTCTCCTGCTCTCTCCTCTCTCTCTGTCTCTCTGTCTCTGTCTCTGTCTCTGTCTCTCTCTCTGGATAGCTCACGATTGAGCCCAAGACTTCTTTAGATCTAGCCCATTCATCTTGCTCCTGCCCCATCCTAGCTTCTTTAAAGGAGGTTCCAGGATTCTTCACGTTGCTCACTTAACATTTCCTTTGGAAGATTTTCTTTCCTGTTGCTCTTACATGTAAATGGCCACTGTCAAGCCTGTTGGAAACCGTATGCAATACAATTCTTAGCTGTGAATTTTAACATAGACCTATAATTTGCTAGTATCCCTTGGGTGTTTTCTTTTCTCCAGGACTTGCTTTAAACATTGTGCAGCATTATCTCATATATTAATCTTCTCAATTATTCCTCAAAGCAGGTCATATTTAAAACCTCTCATTTTATAGATGAGGAAATTGAAGCATAGCAGATGGGCTGTCATGTTTATGCTTTCTTGCTGTCATAGATTGTGAATGGATTTGACCTAGACAGTCTGATTACACACACACACACACACACACACACACACACACACACAGTCTTGAATCATATCTCCAGCCCTTTTCACATTTTATTTTGAGGCTGGGCTTCATTATGTTGTCCAGGCTGGCCTGAAACCTGCAATCCTCCTGCCTCAGCCTCTTGGGTTGCTGGGATTATGGGCACATGCTACTGTGTGCCAGCTCTGAGGCCATCTTTTGAAGTATGCAACACAGCATCCCAATAAATAAAGCCATGTGTATGGAGCGGTGAGCCGTGTGCTGGTAACACAGTGAGTTTGCATCCCTACATCTTTCATTTTCTCCTATGCATGTGATTTGGGGACAGGAACAGGAACCACCAAGCTTTAAAACTTACCATTAGGAAGCTAGGAACATAGCTCTAATGGTGGACGCTTTGGACTCATGCTATAAACGCTCAAGAGTAGATCAGAATCTCCAGCCTGTTAAACCTGACTAAAAATCCTGCATTCCTGGTTAAACCTGACTAAAAAATCATATGTAAGCTTCTAAATCTGATTTGGGCTAGAAACCTCCCCCCTTCATATAGAAAACTGAACACGCTGTTTGCTAAAATCATCTATAGATTCAGTTTGGATATCAGAATCCTGTTATTGATGCCTTTATGAACAACTTATTTCCTTAACAAAAATACACTTTTTCTTTTTACTATGAAGAACACATATCTCTGTGTTGAACTCTGAGGTAGAACAGCGAATCTCGTGACTTTTATAACATAGATTTTTTTTTCTCTTTGTTTAGAAAAGCAAACAGGGCAGAATTAACAGTGAAAGTAATAAAAAAAATTCTGGGCACAGACACGAGTGTCTGAGAGCCCTCTCGGTGCACCCGATCCTGGGATCAGGCACATTAGCAACCAGACCTTCTGTGGTATTTGGATCAATGAACTCTTGAAGCTTGAAAGGTCTATAGATATAAATAAGCCCAGCACCTTTACTTTGCAGAGGAGGAAGTGGAGGTTCTGAGAAAAACTGATTTGCAGGGTGGTCACCTTTGAACCATGGGCCAGACATCCTGAATCTCCCACCTCAGAGACAGAGACCAGGCCATCTCTGGTGACATGTACTTGGGAGTAAATTGTCAGTGTCTGAGGCTGGAGGTCAAAAGACTGTCAGGAGAAAAGTTTTGAGTTATAAAAAATATATAGCATGCCATCAAGAAGCTAAAATATTTTTTTCAAAGTAATGAAAAAAGATTTTGGGGGTCAAACTCAAATAAAGTTCAGGAATTTTCCAGGATAAACTTCAAGTTCTGTGCAACACCACTCATTTGGTTGTGGTAAATATAGGCTTATGATCAGCAACTTGTCAAATACATTTATTTTTAAATCCTGCTTTACTTAAAAGCACATCTGCAGGCTATTCTTAGCAGAGCTGTAGCTTCAGTGACATGCTCATTTCTTCAGTGTTGTGGCAATGGAAAAGGATGCTTAAGGGTTAAATTTGGGGTTAATAATGTCATTAAAAATAGGATGACAGCAAAGTCAAGTACCCATGCAGTTGGTAAATATCAAGAACCTGTTGATTTGTCTTCATAAGAAAAAAATGTTGCAGATTGAATGCATTGCATGTCTCATTTTAAAAACCAATCCATAAAGTGACTTGTCTGTTAAAGACTAACATAAAGAGAGAGAATAGATTTGCATATGCAGGGAATATAGTGTGCTTGATAAATATGTAGCATTCAAGAAAAATGGGCTGCACTAAGGGGTGATTTGCAACCAGACAGTTTGTTGAAGACAGCTCAGTGTACACAAATTTTGCAGAGAACTGTACTTTTTATCTTCAAAACCAGCATTGGTGGTCCTGCAAGGATTCTCTGGAAAGTTTCAGGTGCAGCTAACTTATCTCTAAGTATATAGTTTGAATAGGTTGAAAAGTTGGATGCCTGTCAGGTCTGCTGTAGGCAAAACTATGAAATGGGATCTTTTCCCCTCAAAAATCCCTTTTCTTCTGCCGCAGTCACGTGGTAGGGTCTTGGTGCTGCTCTGTGCCTCATCCTCCCCAGTGTCTGAGAAGTGTCCTCTGTTGCAGTGCGTCTCCTCCCCTCCCTGCAGCCATGCTTTTCTCCACTGTACTCAGTCCTAAGGAAGGAGACCCCTTCTCTGGCCTAGGGCATGATGAATACTGATGAATTATAATTCAAACTCCTTCTGGCTTACTGGTCATCAAACTAATATATTAGCCCTAAGAGCAGACTGAATGTTTTGCCCTGGTAAAATGCATATGTTCTCTGTAAGTCCTGAGCAACCAACACCAATCCTAGAATAGGTGCCCATTCTGGAAGGTGGATGGAGCCATAGGAGCATGGGACTGGCCCTGTTTTTGACAGAAAAACATTCTTTGAACATTTAGAAGTGGTCATAAGCATGCCTGGGTGCACACAGCAAAACCCATACCCAAGCAATGCTGGGTTTTTTTTGTGTGGAGTAAGGAGTTGTTTGCTGGGCTTCAGAGTGAACTCCACTCTCCATGGCAAGAAGGGGCTGGCCATGCACACCTCCATATCGTCTCTCAAGATAGACAGAGATAGCTCTGGGGCAATAATCAGGCACAGAGTCCTTGTGTAAAGAATATTTGAATTAAATGATTCTTCCACTGAACAAAGAAGAAAGCACTCAAGTAGAAACACAGTGAGGTTAATCTTTACCATGCTGAATGGGTAGAAATCCTATTACCATTAACAGATTTACACACTAAATGCAACATATCCACAGGAGACTGTGTTTGCTAACATTGTATGATGAACAACAATGATAAAACTAAAACTCTAACACTGTTTATTCTGTGAATGTTTATGAGGTGTAATTTTGGTCTCCATGTCACCAATCCCAGAACAGAATCTCATTTTCAGTCTGTCTTTTATACTGTCTGGATTTCATCTAATTAACTAATATCTGATACGCCATATGTATCAGTGGCATATATATGGAATATATGCTAACTATATTTAATATATATATTCTTAGTATTAAACAAGAATTAAATGTCAGTATCAACCAAGAACAACCAAAATTAAGATTTTCACACTATACTAAGTTCTTTCATGAAATATTTTCAAGGTTGCAGTTAATTCTTTTTCATTGGTGAGACTATTCAAATCAATGAAAAATGTTAAACTAGGAATGCTCCCTTCAGAGCTGATTCAAATAGGTTACATGTTCTAAAGAACAAAGAGAAAGTGCTGGGTCATATGTCAGGTTTGTTTTCATTCTTCTGAGGATCGTCTACATTGTTTTGAGGTAAGTTCCTTCTATTCTGATTCTCTGCAGTGTTTTTAGCATGAATGGGTGTTGGATTTTGTCAAATCCTTTTCATCATCTATTGAAATGATCATGTGATTTTTTGTTTTTAGTCTGTTTATGTGGTTGAAGAGATTGAAGCAGTAATAAAGAGCCTACCATCTACAAAAAGCACAGGTCCCAATGGTTTCTCAGTCAAATTTTATAAAACCTTCAAAGAAGATATAATCCCAATACATTTCAATCTATTCCATGAAATATAAAGAGATAGGATTCTCCCAAAGACATTCTATAAGGCTAACATCACATTAATTCCAAAACCAAATAAAGACACCTCAAGAATACTGCAGATCAATATAATTGGTGAGCTTAGATGCAAAACTTCTAAACAAAATACTAAAAATGCACATTCAAAACCACATCAAGAAAATTATACACCATGAC
The DNA here is from genome assembly GCA_004027655.1 of Graphiurus murinus. Lineage (NCBI taxonomy): Eukaryota > Metazoa > Chordata > Mammalia > Rodentia > Gliridae > Graphiurus > Graphiurus murinus. The sequence continues at coordinate 6,127 of PVLC010048674.1, forward strand.
CAAGTCGAGTTTATTCCAGGATACAAGACTGGTAAAAAAACAAGCCATGTAATTCAGTACATAAGCAAAACTAAGGACAAAAATCACATGATCATTTCAATAGATGCTGAAAAAGCATTTGACAAAATCCAACACTCATTCATTCTAAAAACACTGCAGAGAATTGGAATAGAAGGAACATACCTTAACATCATAAGGGCAATATACAATAGGCTCACAGCCAACATCATATTAAATGGGGAAAGACTATGAGAGTTCCCCTTAAAACAGGAACAAGACAAGGATGTCCACTATCACCACTCCTTTTCAATATAGTACTTGAGACTCTAGCCAGAGCAATAAGGCAAGAGAAGGAAATCAAAGGGGTAAAAACAGGGAAAGAAGAACAAAAACTATTTCTATTTGCAGATGACATATTATACTTAGAAGACCCAATAAACTCAACCAAAGGCTTTTAGAACTGATCAACAAATTCAGCAAAGTGTCTGGATACAAAATCAATCTTAAAAAATCAGAAGCTTTCCTGTATGCCAACCATAAATCCACTGAAAAAGAAATCCAGAAAACAATTCCACTCACAAGAGCACCCCCCAAAATAAAATGCTTAGGCATAAACCTAACCAAAGAGGTAAAAGACCTCTATAAGAAAAACTATAAAAAGCTGAAAAAAGAAATAGATGAAGACCTTAGAAAGTGGAAAGATCTTCCATGCTCTTGGATAGGCAGAATAAATATCATAAAAATGGCCATCCTCCCAAAAGTGATCTATAGATTCAATGCAATACCCATGAAATTCCCAAGGTCACTCCTCACAGACATAGAAAAATTAGTCTTTAAATTCATTTGGAAAGACAAAAAGCCTAGAATAGCCAAAGTAGTTCTTAGCAACAAGAACCACGCAGGAGGCATTGCAATACCTGACTTCAAACTCTACTACAAAGCCACAGTAATAAAAACAGCATGGTATTGGCACAAAAACAGACACACAGACCAATGGAGCAGAATAGAAGATTCAGAAACAAACCCACACTTACAGTCAATTGGTTTTTGGCAAAGGGGCTAAAAACACACATTGGAAAAAAGATATCCTCCTCAACAAATGGTGTTGGCAAAACTTGTTAACTATATGCAGAAAAATGGAAATAAACCCCACTTTCTCACCCTGCACAAGAGTCAATTCAAGATATATCAAATACCTGAAAATTAGACTAGAGATCTTGCAGCTACTTTAAGAGGGCATAGGTCCAACACTTCAACACATAAGCATAGGTAACAAACTTCTCAAGACTCCAAAGGCATACAAAATTAAAAGGAGGATCAATACATGGGATTTCATTAAATGAAGAGCTTTTGTGTATCAAAGGAAACTATCAAGAACCTCAACAGAGAGCCCACAGAGTGGGAGATTTTTGGCAACTACTTCTCTGATATAGGACTAATATCTAGAATATACAGAGAACTCAAGAAACTCACTGCCAAAATAGCAAATAACCCAATCAAAAATGTGCAAGTGAACTAAATAGACACTTCCCAAAGATGAAATACTAATGGCCCATAAATATATTAAAAATGTTCAACATAATAAGCAGAGAGATGCAAATCAAAACTATTATGAGATTTCACCTAACCCCAAATTAGAATGGCAATCATTAAAAACACAGACAACAAATTCTGGCAAGGACATGGAGAAGTAGGAACTCGGATAGACTGTTAATGGGATTGGAAATTAATGCCACCGTTTTGGAAAACAGTATGTAGAATCCTACTATGGGAATGAACCTACCATGTGATCCAACTATACCACTCCTGTATATCTACCCAAAAGAATTGAAGCCATATTTATGTTCATAGCTGCCCGGTTCACAATTGCCAAATTATGGAATTAACCGAGATATTGATCAACAGATTAATGGATTACAAAACTATGGCATATGAATTTTACTCATCCATAAAGGAGAACAAAAGTATGTCACTTACAGGGAAATGGATAGAACTGGAAAACATTATGTTAAGTGAGATTAGTCAGTCACAAAAAGTGAAACGTTGGATGTTTTCCCTAATATATGGAAGCTAGGGAGAAACTGGGACATAGGAGGGACTCCAGACAAAGGTAGAGAAACCTTAGTTGAGGAAAGAAGGGGACATAATTGAGGAAGATGGGCGGCGGGAAGAGGGAGTCACCTCAATGGACATGATGTACATACACAAACTTATCAAATCCAAGCACTGTGCTGAGCACAGGGAGGAGAGGAGGGGGAGAAAATGGGGCAGGAACTGGGGTAGGGCTCAATGAGTGTTGTGAGCATGTATGCCTCTATCATCCTGAACTTCATCAAGATGTATGATTACAATGCACTAATAAACATAAAATAAAACAAATTAGGGGAGGATCTAAGTGTTATAACTCGTAATGTTATGTGACCATGATTGAATCAGCCACTAGTGGGTTTGGTCTTCCAGTTCATTAACAAAGAATCAAATGCCAGAATAGTTCACTTGAGCAACCGCAAGAAATGAATCTTGTCTGATAGTAGTGAGTTTTCTTGAGTAAGTCATTAGCTTCTTCTAGAAGACAGATATGGAAGAATATAGAAGGCAATGTGTGATGACAAAGAAGTGTAATATGGAAAGTGTTTCTGCTAGGAGCTGAAATGTATAATTTCAGATTACTGCATGCATTGATAGTCTCCGAAATAGGTTGAGAATTTGATGAGTTGCTTACACAATAATCTATGTTTAATAACATAAATGCAAACAAAAGAATTCAGTTTGATCAGTTTGATGGTGTAAATGCAGGCACACACACTTCATGGTCAAAACAATAGGAATAACATAAGGACTGCTCACACACACACACACACACACACACACATACACACACAAAAAAAAAAAAGAAAAGAAAAAGAAAAAAAAATTCTACATCCCTGAAAGCTTTGCAGGACTCAGGAATTGATCTGTGCTTGTAGTTACTGTTATTATTAAATGCTGGCATTTCAGGGCAATTTGAACTTTGATTCTAAATGGCCTTTAACTTAAAGTGAATTTCCATTCAATCTATATAGAGCTAATGATGTTTGGAGAATTAAAGCCTTTGTGTCCATTAAGATCACCATCAAGCTTCTTTCTATATATAAAGCAAACAGAGACACTGGGATGTTCTTTCTCTCCTCTAATTCCACTTCACTTCGTCTCAGGGAAGAGACCAAACTTTAATGTGAGCATACTCTAATTACTTCTCCACTTAATCAAGATCTTGCTACTTTGACTACTTTTGAATGTCTACTTAATCACATTCCTTTACAAATATTTTCTAATTAAGCTTTTCATTTTGAGATCATTGTTACTTCTCATGCTGTTGAAAGAAATAATGCAGTGAGATCCAATGCATCCTACTTTATCCAGCTGACCCTGAAGGTAAGCCGGGGCTGAAATGAACTAGAGTGTTTCTCCTCACCCCTAAGTTCATGCTATGAATTCCTAACACCCAGTACCTCAGGATGGGGTAACTGCATTTGAAGACAGGGTCTTTAAAGACATAATTACGTTAAAATGAGCTCATTAGGCTGAGTCCTAATCCACTACAATGGGCACAGAGGGAAGGTCTTGTGGGCACACAGGGAGAAGCGGAGACACCTAGAATCAAGGGATGAAAAGCAAGGCCTTAGGAGAAACCACGCCATCTTGATCTTGATCTCCAGCCTCAGTGCAAAAACAGTAACATTCTACAAGAAAATATTTCCACCACGATAAGGATCCCTCTTTTTGTTCTTTTATTGCTATCCACCTCCTTCCACCTCTACCCCATCCTTCACATATAGCAACTGGTCATTTTTTTGTGTTTTTTTTATTTATTTTTTTATTTTTGCTGGGGATCAAACCCAAGGTCTCATGCATCCTAGGCAAGTGCTCTACGCCTGGGCTCTACTCCCAGATCCCCAACAATCTGCTCTTTATTTGTATGATCTTATCACTTCAAGAATGTTACATAGATGGGACCATAACTTGATTTTGTTTGATTTTTTATCCATTCACCTGTTGAAAAGAAGGTGGGTTGTTTCTAGTTTGGGGGTATTATGAATAAAACTGCTCTGAGTAATTGGGGTACTGGGTCTGACGTGAACATAAATTTTAATTTCTACAACATAAGTCTCCAGAAATGCCATGGTTGGATCAAATGGTATATGGATGCTTAGTTCTTTTAGGACTTGCCAAACTTTTAGAGAGTGGTCGCACTGTTTTTCATTCCTATCAACAAGGAACGAGGGAGCCAGTTTCTGCGCATCTTCACCAGCATTTGGTGTTATTGCTATTTTTCTTAATAGCTAATGATAGTGAACTCCATGTGCTCATTGCAATATACATTTTTTTTTTTTTTTTGCGGTACTGGGGATTGAACTCAGGGGCATTCTACCTCCGAGCTACACCCCCAGCCCTATTTTTTATTCTTTATTTTGAAACCGAGTCTCACTAAGTTGCAGAGTGCCTCACTAGGTAGCTGAGGCTGGCCGCGAACCCGGATCCTCCGGTCTCAGCCTCCCGAATGCTGGGATTACAAGCG
>PVLC010048675.1:0-10688 GCA_004027655.1 Graphiurus murinus
TGGTGGCGCACGCTTGTAATCCCAGCATTCGGGAGGCTGAGACTGGAGGATCCGGGTTCGCAGCCAGCCTCAGCTACCTAGTGAGGCACTCCACAACTTAGTGAGACTCGGTTTCAAAATAAAGAATAAAAAATAGGGCTGGGGGTGTAGCTCGGAGGTAGAATGCCCCTGAGTTCAATCCCCAGTACCACAAAAAAAAAAAAAAAAAAATTACTTGGGCCAGGCATGGGGGCGCACACTTGTAATTATAGTTCTTGGGAAGCTGAGACAGGAGGATCACAGGTTCAAAGCCAGCCTCAGCAACTTATTGAGGCCCTTAGCAACCTAGTGAGATCTTGTTTCCAAATAAAACATAAAATAGGGGCCGGGCGTGGTGGTGTACACTTATATAATCCCAGTACTTGGGAGGCTGAGACAGGAGGATCTCAGGTTCAAAGCCAGCGTCAGCAATTTAATGAGGCTGTCAGCAACTTAGTGAGACCCTGTTTCCAAATAATAAAATAAAAAGGGCTGGGGATATAGCTCAGAGGTAGAATGCCCTTGGATTCAATCCCCCATACCAAAATAAATAAATAAAAGAAACAAATAAATAAATAAAATAAAATAGGGCTGGAGGTGTAGCTTACATGTAGAAGGCCCGTGGGTTCATTCCTTAGCACCACACACACACGAATATTTTTTTTTTTAATAAATGCCATTATTTGTGTGGTAAAAGTAAAACCTGTAGAATGCCTTACAAATTTTTAACCTATTTCCTTTCTTTCAGGCAGAGATAATCACACGTTTCCATTTATTGCCCTTCCTTCTGCCCGAAGCCCTGGAGGAGCCATTTATAATAGCAATAAAACAATGAAATATCTAGGAATAAAATTAACAAGAAATATGTACAAGTTTTATGAAGAAAACTTAAAACCCTACTGAGAGACATAAAGGAAGATTTAAGTAGAATAGAAGACAACTGGTTCGTCTTAGCAAGTTTCAACAGTGAGACCGAAGAGGGTTAGTCTTCCTGAGTCAGTCTCTAAATTCAAAGCAGTTTCCGTTGAAATAATAGCAGGGTTTTTGTTTGTTCGTTTGTTTGTTTTGTTGTTTTTGCGATGGGATCTCCAGTTGTTGTCCAACCTGGTCTCCAACTCCTGGGCGCAATCTGTCTTCCAGTCTCCTACCTCAGTCTTCAAGTAGCGGGGCCTACAGACTGAAGTCGTGGAATCCAGCTTTGTTTCGGGTATTCATTTATGTATTTATGTATTTATTTATTTATTTTTTACGGTACTGGAGATGGAACCCAGGGGCATTCTACCTCCGAGCTATACCCCCAGCCCTATTTTTAGTTTTTATTTTGAAACAGGGTCTCACTAAGTTGGGGAGGGCCTCATTAAGTAGCCAAGACTGGCCGTGAACCTGTGATCCTCCTGTCTCAGCCTCCCAAGTACTGGGATTACAAGAATGCACCTGAGTTCAGTCACCAGTAACGTGGAAAAAAAAAATTAAGTAAATAACATTAAGCTGATCTTTATCTCCTTTATCAAAAATAAAATAAATCTGAATAAAAAATAAGATGTAAAAGTAATTTTAAATGCAGCTATGTGTATTCTAAAAAATTATTTTCAGCTGGGTGTGTTGGCACATACCTATGATCCCAGTACTTGGGAGGCTGAGACAGGAGGATCACAAGATAGAGGCCAGCCTAGGCAATATAATGAGACCTTCAGGATACTTGGCAAGACCCTGCTTCAAAATAAAAAATAAAAAGAGCCAAGAGAGTAGCTCAGAGATAGAATGCCCTTGGATTCAATCCCTAGTGCTAAAATAAAATAAAAGTTATTCTCCAAGCAGGGTGTGAATCGCAGTTTTGTTTCCCAGGTGACAAAGGACAATGATTGGAGACCTCTTTGGTGGTCACAGCTGGAGAGGAGGGGGCAGAGACTGAGTCCCTGCAACAGAAATGCTCATTGCCAGGCAGGGCAGCTCAGGCCTGGAATCCCAGGACTCGGGAGTCTGAAACCAGGAGGATCGAAGGTTTGAGGCCAGCCTCAGCGATTTAGTGAGGATCTCAGCAATTTAGTAAGTCCCTGTTACTTTTTTTTTTTTTTTTCATTTCTGAGGATTGAAATAAAAGGGGGCTAGAGGTGTGACTCAGAGGTAGAATGCCCAAAACACAAAAAAAGCTCTTTTCCCAAATGTCAATAAAGCCAAGGACGTGAAATCTTGATTTAAAAGGAAGCGGGAGTAAATATATGACCTTGGAGGAGGGAAGACTTTTTAAGTCAGAACATGAGCCAGGTGTAGTGGTGCACACCTGATATCCCAGTACTTGGGAAGCTGGGACAGGAGGATCCCAGGTTTGAGGCCACTCTCAGCAACGTGGAACTTGGTGAGATCCTTAGCAACTTAGGAAGACCCCATTTCAAAATAAAAAAATAAATAGGGCTAAGTAGCTCAGAGGTAGGATGCTCCTGGGTTTAATCCCCAGTACCAAAAAAAAAAAAAAGAGAGAGGAAAAGAAATAAAAAGATAAGAAATCAGAACATGTAATCGATAAATAAGAAATAAAATGTTTATAAAATTCATTTATTAGCCGGGTGTGGTGGCGCACGCTTGTAATCCCAGCATTCGGGAGGCTGAGACCGGAGGATCCAGGTTCGCGGCCAGCCTCAGCTACCTAGTGAGGCACTCCGCAACTTAGTGAGACCCGGTTTCAAAATAAAGAATAAAAAAATAGGGCTGGGGGTATAGCTTGGAGGTAGAATGCCCCTGAGTTCAACCCCCAGTACCGCAAAAAAAAAAAAAAAAAAAAAAAAATTCATTTATTTTATTGTTATTTTTTCAGGGTGCTCAATATTGAACCCAGGGACATTCTACTTCCAAGCTATACTCCCAGCCCGATTTTATTTTATTTTTATTTATTTTTAAAATTTATTTATTTATTTATTTATTTATTTATTTATTTATTTATTTATTTTGCGGTACTAGGGATTGAACTCAGGGGCATTCTACCTCTGAGCTATACCCCCAGCCCTATTTTTTATTCTTTGTTTTGGAACAGGTCTCACTAAGTTGTGGAGGGCCTCACTAGGAAGCTGAGGCTGGCCGCAAACCCAGATCCTCCGGTCTCAGCCTCCCAAATGATGGGATTACAAGCATGCACCACCACGCCCGGCCCAGTTTTATTTTTTATTTGGAAACAGGGTCTAGGTAAATTGCTGACAGCCTCACTATGTTGTTGAGGATGGCTTCCAACTTGCAATCCTCCTGTCTCAGCCTCCTAAGTACTAGGATTACCACTGCAACATTTCATTTTTTTAAAAAAAAGAACTTAGGTTGACTTAAAGCAAAAATTCTTTAGCATTTTCAATGGCAAAGAAACTGGGGAAAAGGGCTGCAGCTATGTCCTGTGTGAGATCAATTGTCTTGACTTAGAAAGCACTGGTTCTGGTCACAGGAAAGAAGAGCCCTGCTTTTCAAAAGTTGGACAAAGCAGCCGGGCGGCGCACGCTTGTAATACAGCATTTGGGAGGCTGAGACCAGAGAATCTGGGTTCGAGGCCAGCCTCAGCTACCTAGGAGGCACTCCGCAACTTAGTGAGACCCGGTTTCAAAATAAAGAATAAAAAATAGGGCTGGGGGTGTAGCTTGGAGGTAGAATGCCCCTGAGTTCAATCCCCAGTACCGCAAAAAAAAAAAAAAAAAGAAAAAAAGTTGGACAAAGCCTATAGGACAGCTTACCAAAAAAGGAACCCAAATAACCAAAAACCAGAAAATTAACTTTACTGTTCATAAAACAACAAAGTAAAACAGACTGAGCTGACCTGGAAAGACTAATAACACAGTCAATTTTCACTTAAAAACCAGGATATATTTGGCAAAATGCGTTGTTAGGTGATTTAGTGCTTGTGTGAACGTTGTAGATTATGACCATACAAACCAAGCCTGCTGTGTCCGAGACAACACAATCCTCTCTCTCTCTCTCTCTCTCTCTCTCTCTCTCTCTCTCTCTCTCTCTCTCTCTCTCTCTCTCTCTCTCTCTTTTTTTTTTTTTTTTTTTTGGTACTGAGGATTGAACCCAGGGGTAATCCAAGGTATATACCCGGCCATTTTTGTTTTTTAAACAGGGTCTCGCTAAATTGCTGAGGGGCCGAGTCTCACTAAATTGCTGAGGCTGATCTCAAACCTGTGATCCTCCTGTTTCAGCCTTTCAAATACTGGGATTACAGGTGTACACCACCATGCCTGGTTTGTATACCTTTTTTTTTGTATGTGTGTATGATATTGGGGATGGAACCCAGGGTCATTCTACCTGTGTGGTACATGCCCAGCCCTATTTTATTCTTTTGAAACAGGGTCTCACTAAGTTGCAGAGGCTGTCCTCCAACCTGAGATCCTCCTGTCTCAGCCCCCCAAGTACTGGGATTATAAACATGCACCACCCAACATGCCCAGCTCCATTGTTTTAAAATTATACTCATGGAAATATTAATAAAGGGTGAGTTTGAAGAAGACAGTGCCCAATCCTAGACTGCGGACCTACACCATCATCTTCAATGACTTAATAATGGTCCCTTGTACTGTGGTTGTAATCTATGGACCAATCTCCAATACTTGGACATTTAAGTTTGGTTGTTGTTTGTGTTAAAAGAAATATTCAAAAATCCTATGTATCAGCCAGGCATGGTGGCACAAGTTTGTAATCCCAGTACTTGGGAGGCTGAGACAGAAGGATCACAGGTTCCCAGCCAGCCTCAGCTACTTAGTGAGGCTCTCCGCAACTTAGTGAGACACTGTTTCAAAATAAAGAAATTAAAAAAAAAAAAAAAAAAAAAAGAAAAGAATATATATATATATAGTTCATCCCCAGTACCGCAAAAAAAAAAAAAACATTCTGAGCAGGGGTCGAAAAACGGACAGGTATGTTTGAGGCCTTTTAGTGTGGCTTTGCAGTCCAAGAGCCCTTCGTGGTTAATCATTAGCCAAGGTGAATAACTCTTAGGGACACTCATTGATTGTCTTTTACAAGCAAATAAGAACAAATGTTGTCAAACTGTTTACTAATCTACAAAATTAGAATTGCTAATCCCAGTGTAGGTCATTCCCCGCCCCCTTTGGTACTAAGTATTGAACCCAGGGGCATTCTATCTCTGAGCTACACCCCCAGCCCAATTTTTTATTCTTTATTTTGAAACCGAGTCTCACTAAGTTGTGGAGGGCCTCACTAGGTAGCTGAGGCTAGCCACGAACTCGAATCCTCCGATCTCAGCCTCCCAAATGCTGAGATTACAAGCGTGCGCCACCACGCCCGGCTCCTTGTATTTTTTTGAAACAGGACTCAGTTGCTGAGTATCTCACTAAATTTCTGAGGCTGGTCTCAAACCTGCAATCCTCCTGTCTCAGCTTTCCAAGTACTGGAATTACAAGGGTGCGACACCAAGCCTGGCTCCGATGCTGGTAATTTTCTAGATTTGGGCACCATTACAACATGTAAAAATAGGGCAAGATGTGGATGCCGTCAGCACATCCTTTGAAAGGCTTGGGATGTTGAAGTCCAGGCGGGCCAGTCTACAGGTGCATTTGCAAATGATGCCAATCTGTTACCTCCCCAGGCGTTGTCAGGCTATCACAGAAGAGGCCAGAGGAGTCTTTCATATTGACTTAAAAGAGAGGAAGCCGGGCGTGGTGGCTCACGCTTGTAATCCCAGCATTCGGGAGGCTGAGACCGGAGGATCCGGGTTCGAGGCCAGCCTCAGCTACCTAGTGAGGCACTCCGCAACTTAGTGAGACTCGGTTTCAAAATAAAGAATAAAAAATAGGGCTAGGGGTATAGCTCGGAGGTAGAATGCCCCTGAGTTCAATCCCCAGTACTGGAAAAAAAAAAAAAAAAAAAAAAAAGAGAGAGGAAAGCTTCTTCACCTCCAAGAGACTTGGATAAACTTTATTTTTTACTTATATTCATTTACTTATTGCAGTGCTGGAGATCAAATCCAGGCCCTCCCTGAACGCTCAGCAAGCACTCTACCACTAGGCCACACCCCAGCTCTGCTAAATTTTATTTTTAAAACTTTGAAACATATTCTTTTGTTTCATTTCTCCAGTCCATGTTGGAAGCTCTATGAGCAGCACCTTTGCAGGCTAGGTCAGCAGGATCCTTCTGAAAGGCTGAGGTCATCTATTTGAATTTCTCAATCCTCTCATGATTGGTAGCAATTCATGCACATGTCTACTAATCTTGAATTAGTGTTATTTAAAAAAAATTAAAGCTGATGTGGTGGTACACGCTAGTGGTCCCAGTACTCGGGAGGCTGAGACAGGAGGATCGTGGCCAGCCTCAGCTACTTAGTGAGGCCCTTTGCAAAATAGTGAGACGCTGCTTCAAAACTAAAAAAAATAAACCCGGTGTGGTGGTGCACGCTTGTGATCCCAGTACTTGGGAGGCTGAGACAGGAGCATCTCGGGTTCGCAGCCAACTTCAGCTACTTAGTGAGGCCCTCTGCAACTTAGTGAGACCCTGTTTCAAAATAAAGAATAAAAATAAGGCTGGGGGAGGGGGTGTAGCTCAGAAGTAGAATGCCCCTGGGTCCAATCCCCAGTACCACACACACACACACACACACACACACTAGCCAGGTGACCAGAGACACAAGGACTTTGTCATTCCCAAAGTTTTTGTTTGTTTGATTGTTTTGTGGTACTAGGGATTGAACCTGGAGGCATTCTACCCCTGAGTTAGAACCCCAGTCCAATTTTATTTTTTATTTTGAAACAGGGTCTCACTAAGTGTAGAGGGGGGCAAGTTGTTGAGGCTGGCCAAAAGCCTGGGATCCTCCTGCCTCAGCCTCCCAAGTACTGGGATTACAAGTGTGCACCACCATTACCTGCTCCCAAAGTGCTTTTATGTGCTTTCCTTTTTTATTTTTTTATTTTTATTTTTTTTGCGGTACTGGGAATTGAACTCAGGGCATTCTACCTCCGAGCTACACCCCCAGCCCTATTTTTATTCTTTATTTTGAAACAGGGTCTCACTAAGTTGCGGAGTGCCTCACTAGGTAGCTGAGGCTGGCCGCGAACCTGGATCCTCCGGTCTCAGCCTCCCGAATGCTGGGATTACAAGTGTGCGCCACCACGCCCGGCTCCTCCTTTTTTAACTTTTTATTTATTTGTTTGTTTGTTTTGTGGTAGATACTCCGGGGGCATTCTATCTCTGAGCTACACCCCCAGCCTTATTTTAATTTTATTTTGAAACAAAGTCTCCCTAGATTGATAAGAGTCTCACTACTTGCTGAGGCTGTCTTTGAACCTGTGATCTTCCTGTCTCAGTCTCCCAAGTACTGGGATTACAGGTGTATACCACTATACTCAGCTTGAAGAAGTTTTAAACATTTCCAATAATGAGGAAATACTACTATGATAAATTCCCACATACCTATCTCCCAGCTCCAACAACTGTCGACTTTGACAACTCTCATTCCATCTTTACCCCCACATCCCTTGTTGCTTAGATTCTTTTTTTTTTTTTTTTTTTTTTTTTTCCGGTACTGGGGATTGAACTCAGGGGCGTTCTACCTCCAAGCTATGCCCCCAGCCCAATTTTTTATTCTTTATTTTGAAACAGGGTCTCACTAAGTTTCGGAGGGCCTCATTAGGTAGCTGAGGCTGTCTGTGAACCCGGATCCTCCGGTCTCAGCCTCCCGAATGCTGGGATTACAAGCTTGTGCCACCACGCCTGCTTGTTGCTTAGATTCTTGTTCTGTTTTGGTTTTGGGGTGTGTGTGTGTGTGTGTGTGTGTGTGTGTGCACGCACATGTGCTAGTGTACTGGGAATCGAATCCAGGGGCATTCTACTTCCAAGGTACACCCTTTTAATTTTTTTTTTTTTTGCGGTACTATGGATTAAACTCATTCTACCTCTGAGCTATACCCCCAGCCCTATTTTTTTTTTTAATTCTTTATTTTGAAACAGGGTCTCACTAAGTTGTGGAGTGCCTCACTAAATAGCTGAGGCTGGCCTCGAACCCAGATCCTCTGTTGTCAGCCTCCCAAATGCTGGGGCTAAAAGCGTGCGCCACCAGGCCCAGCTCTTTTAATTAATTAATTAATTAATTTTCTTTCTTTTTGCGGTACTGAGGATTGAACTCAGGGGCATTCTACCTCCAAGCTACACCCCCAACCCTATTTTTTTTTTTTATTCTTTATTTTGAAACAGGGTCTCACTAAGTTGCAGAGTGCCTCACTAGGTAGCTGAGGCTGGCTGAGAATGCCGGGGCTAAAAGCGTGCGCCACCAGGCCCAGCTCTTTTAATTAATTAATTAATTGATTTTCTTTCTTTTTGCGGTACTGAGGATTGAACTCAGGGGCATTCTACCTCCAAGCTACACCCCCAACCCTATTTTTTTTTTATTCTTTATTTTGAAACAGGGTCTCACTAAGTTGCAGAGTGCCTCACTAGGTAGCTGAGGCTGGCTGAGAACCCAGATCCTCCGGTCTCAGCCTCCCAAATGCTGGGATTACAAGCGTGTGCCACCACGCCCGGCTTTAATTTATTTTGAAACAAGGTCTTGCTAAGCTGCTGAGGGTGGTGCTAAATTACCGAGGCTGGCTAGATCTAACCTGTGATTCTCCTGCCTCAGCCTTTTTTATTTTTTTTGCGGTACTGGGGGTTGAACTCAGGGGCATTCTACCTCCGAGCTACACCCCCAGCCCTATTTTTTATTCTTTATTTTGAAACCGGGTCTCACTAAGTTGCGGAGGGCCTCACTAGGTAGCTGAGGCTGGCCGCGAACCTGGATCCTCTGGTCTCAGCCTCCCAAATGCTGGGATTACAAGCGTGCGCCACCACACCTGGCACTGCCTCAGCCTTTTATGTACTGGGATTCACAGGTCTGAGCCAGCACGCCCAGATCCTCCCTCGATTCTTCTGAAGCAAATCCCAGGCATCACATACTTTCTGGATACACTCCTATGGTGACTGTTCTGGCTTTCCTGATCAGTAACTCCTTACTGCCTGGACTAAATGATTTGTTTACTAATGGAGCTAAGTAGTCCCAGAATTACACTCTATTAAGTCTTCCTTTCTAAGCATTTCTGTTTCTATGGTTAAACATTTTCTCCTTGCCAGAGAGAACAATTACATTTTATCTTTAGATGGGACCTTAATGCTTTTCATTCTTTGTGTGTGTGTTTGTGTGTGTGTGTGTGTGTGTGTGTGTGTGTGTGGTACTAGGGATTGAACTCAGGGGCATTCTATCTCCGAGCTATACCCCCAGCCCTATTTTTTATTCTTTATTTTGAAACCGGGTCTCACTAAGTTGTGGAGTGCCTCACTAGTAGCTGAGGCTGGCCCCGAACCAGATCCTCTGGTCTCAGCCTCCCAAATGCTGGGATTACAAGCATGTGCCACCACGCCCAGCTAATGCTTTTCATTCTATTAGGTTATTTTAGACCAATAAAGAGATAAAATTCCTCCTTTTCAGTCCTACTCTCAAATATTTATCTCCATTCTTCCTGTTTGCACTTTCCAGACTATGTGCCAGGGTTTTGGTTTTTTTACTTTTAGTTCATGGAACATGTTCACTAAATCAGTTTGTAGCTCCCTTTATCTGTTCATGTTTAGTTTTGCAGTGCTGGGGATCAAACCCAGGGCCTCATACATGCTACCCATGTGCACTGCCAGTGAGCCACACCCCCGGGCTAACATATGTCTAACATTCAGATCACTAGGATCATTGTTTTACTTTATTGACTACATATAAAAAGTTACTTTTAAAGAAAAGTAATGGAAAACAAGAAGAAGTAAAGGAGCTGGGCGTGGGGGCTCACATGCCTGTAATCCCAGTACTTGGGGGCTCAAGTAGGAGGATCGAGGTTTTGAGGCTAGCCTCAGCAACTTAGTGAGACGCCCAGCAACTTAGCAAGACTCTGTTTCAAATAAAAATTTAAAAGGGCTGAGGGTGTAGCTCGGATGTAGAATGCCCTAGTGCAAAAAGCAAAACCTGTGTATCGAGGTGGAATTTCTAGATTTCGGTGGGGCGTGGCCTCATTCTGCAGGGAATGAAGACCGGCAACACTAGAGGAAGCCGGGCATGATGGCACTCGCTTGTAATCCCAGCACTTGGGAGGCTGAGACAGGAGGATCTGGGTTCGAGGCCAGCCTCAGCAATGTAGTGAGACCCTGTTTCAAAGTAAAGGATAAAAAATAGGGCTGGGGATGTAGCTCAGATGTAGAATGCCCCTGGGTTCAATCCTCAGTGCCACAAAAAAAACCAACCAAACAAACAAACAAAAAAACCCACTAGAGGAGGATGAAGTTTATAGTTTATAGTTTTTTCCAGAATCAATTAGAGGCAGAATCTGGTTAATAGGATTTTTTAAAAGAATTTTTTTAGCCGGGTGTGGTGGCGCACGCTTGTAATCCCAGCATTCGGGAGGTTGAGACCGGAGGATCCGGGTTCGCGGCCAGCCTCAGCTACCTAGTGAGGCACTCCGCAACTTAGTGAGACTCGGTTTCAAAATAAAGAATAAAAAATAAGGCTGGGGGTGTAGCTCAGAGGTAGAATGTCCCTGAGTTCAATCCCCAGTACTGCAAAAAAAGAAAAAAAAAAAAAAGAATTTTTTTTTCGCACTTGTCTATTTTTTTTTTAATGGTGCATTGTAATCACACATCTTTGTTAGGTACAAGCTGGTAGAGGCATACATGCACAC
>PVLC010048676.1:0-10651 GCA_004027655.1 Graphiurus murinus
TGCCTTATATCCATTATAACTCTGTTGATGTAAATTCTTCATTTTTAACTATATGCTGGATGACAATGCATCATTTCAAAAGAACATCTGTTTGTTTGTGGTTCATTTTGAACTATTAAATTATTCAGTTTTTATTGTAGAAAATTGGGAAAATATAATGTGAATATATTTATTATCTTAAGACAGCTTTTAAGATTTTTATGCTTCTTTAATATATGCACATTTAAAACTACTATTCTGTATATGTACATGTGTAAAGTTTAATAAGCATAATAATAATTCTCTGTTCTTTCAGTGTTTTTGAAATATTACTTATTGGGCATCAAGAAGTCATTATATATTCAAAATATTTTCTGAAACTTTAATGTAATATAAATATATTTTTGTTTTTTAGAGTAAAAGTATTTTTATATTCAGACATTTAAAAATTGTTATTTTGTCTATTAATATTTTTCTTCGTTTGCATTTTAATTATATCATTGATCATTATTTCTGTTATAATTTATTTTGTTTCTTTTTGATGTACACATATCCTCTTAAAACATATATTTCCATATTGTGTCTACATAGTTCAACATTTCTCTCATTGGTTTCATTATCACATCACTCTCATTTATATCCTTGGAGATGGTCTTAATTACTGATTTGATTGTGTGTGTGTGTGTGTGTGTGTGTGTGTGTATTTAGAATCATGTCTAGTTTTTACTAATATCCAATATAAATTCAGCTCTTATCTCTTCAGTTTTATGTGCTATATCTATTAGTCTCAGTCCACTTAATTATTGTGGGTTTTGGTCTCTTATTTTTCTTGAGGATGTTAAGCATTTCTAAATCAATAACTTCTCCAGCATTAAGTAAATTGTTTATATAAGTTTAGCCTTCCTGAGAAACACTTAGGTATTCTTCTCGTCATCTTGCTTCACTGTAATTGGGTAGACACTACGATGATTTAACTTTTTGCTTTTACTGAATCAAGATATATAATGAAATGCTATATTTTCCAATAGATAGGTCTAGAAATTATTTTTAACTAATGATTCACCTGGAAGATAATTTAGATTTTTCATGTGTTCAAATCTAGGACAACTCAAAGTAAACATATCTTAACCATGAGAAGAGTCCTGAAAAAATCTTTTTTAATCTATCAGTAATCTATATTACTAGTGGTTATTTCTCCAAGATTGTGGAGTAAATGGAAGACAAGATAAGTTGAATTTCAGCTACACATTTCTTATAGCCCACCTATGAGTTTTAGGCAGGACCTGGGATGCATGTTACTTGGCAGAATCCTGGTAACATTCTGTTCTTTCAGCGATCAAGAAGAGGAAATTGGCAGGAAAAGAATTTAACAGCACAGATGAAGTTAGAAATTAGGACAGAAACACATTTTGCAGACTATAATAATAACTGAATATTTGCCAAAAAATCAATATTGAAAACCAATACTTTTTATAATAAAGAATTGTTCTTCTCTTAGAAGAATCATTTCTTTTCTTTTTCTATATCATCAAGATTTGGAGAAAAAGCAGATGAATAACTGTATAAATGGAAAATCATAAGGGAGAATAGGGTAGTTATCCTCGAGTGTCATAATAGATAAGAAAGAAATAATTAAAGAAAATTGTATAAATAGATTAAGTATGAGGTATGGGAAATCCTCAAATTGATGTAATTTTATCTATTTTGTTTATACTTCAAATAAGTGATGAGAGATACCAGTAGAATAGTGGAAGGGGATTTAGGGTGAAAAGTGGGGATGGCATAGGAGACTTGATAAAGAAAACAGTTCAGACTGAACAGATACTTCTCAAAGGAAGAAATATAAGTGGCCAATAAATACATGAAAAAATGTTCAACATCATTAGCAATCAGGGAAATAAAAATCAAAACCAGTTAGAATGGCAATCATCAAGAGTACAAGCAAAAGCCGGGCATGGTGGCGCATGCTTGTAATCCCAGAATTCGGGAGGCTGAGACCGGAGGATCCGGGTTCGTGGCCAGCTTCAGCTACCTAGTGAGGCACTCTGCAACCTAGTGAGACCCGGTTTCAAAATAAAAAATAAAAAATAGGGCTGGGGATATAGCTCGGCGGTAGAATGCCCCTGAGTTCAATCCCCAGTACCACACACACACACAAAAAAAGAGTACAAGCAATAATAATTCTGGCAAGGATATGGGAAATAGGAACCCTAACATGCTGTTGGTGGTACTGCAAATTAGTACAGCTGCTATGGAGATCAGTGTGGAAGTTCCTCAGAAGACTGGTATGGAACCTCCACATGAGTCAGCTACACCACTCCTGGGTATCTTTCCAAAGGAATTGAAGTTAGAATATTATAGCAATGCATGCATATCTGTGTTTATAGCAGCGTAATTCACAATAGCCAAACTTTGGAACCAACCTAGGTGTCCATCAACAAAAGAATGGGTTATGAAATGGTATATGTACACAATAGAATTTTACTCAGCCATAAAGAAGAAAATTATGCCATTTTCAAGAAAATGGATGGAACTAAAGAATGAATGGCTAAATGAGATTAGCCAGTCTCAAAAACTGGAAAGCCGTAAGTTTTCTCTCATATGTAGAAATAAGAAAGAAATTGGGAAACAAAAGAGACATAAAATAAATTAGGAGAGATACCAGTAGAACAGGGGAGGGGAACTTGAGAATGGAAGCAGGGAGGGGAAAAGGGAAATTTGATGAAGGAAACAATTCAAACAATCCTGTGTACATTTGTGAAGCTATCAATACCAATTTCAATATCATGTATGGAGAGAGGGAGGGAGCAGGGAGGAATCTGGAGGGAAATATACCAGTTCTTATGTGTATGTATGTTTGTAATCCACGAAAACTCAACATAAAGTGTGGCTAAATGTGCCAACAAGAGCATAGTAAAAAAAAAAAAAAAAAAAAAAGACAAAAAAATAATAAAAGTTACTGAAGCTTAAAACTGCATTTTTAATTTGGTGGTTTTCTTTGAACAATAGGAAGGAAATGCCCCAGGTCCTGTATATGTGTATATTTCTATCTGTGGTATGATATGTTGTTACGAGCACCAAAAGAAGACATTTTTAAAACATGACATTACCTATTATACCCCTTAGTGCTATTGTTAAGCACATTCTTGCTTGATCTACTCTCCGTTGTGAGTTTATTCAATATTTTTATTCTCTAAATCTCTGCCCAAGAACAGAAGAAGCAATGTATAGCTCAGTTTTATATGGCCTCTGAGTCTATGGGGAAGTCTTCAGTAAGCTGTGATTTTGACTGAGCACCCAGTATTAGGAATTAGAAATGCCAATGGCAATCACCTCAAAAGTGATGTCATGAAATCTGAATTTAAAACATACATATGTATCCCTGAACCTTTAAACTCTTTTATTACTTTGTACATCTTGAGCTCATGTATGTGTATGGCTAAAGCAAATGTGTATTTATCGATCAATCAGGAACAGCCAGATAACAAGGCAAACAGAAATGATAACAAGGTCCACTCACCGGGATGTCTATGACCTTAGAGACAATTTCATCAGTAAAAACTTTAATGTACTACCAAAGATGTCAAGATTCACAATTAATACTTTCATATAAAAATTGTGCCAAAATTGTACATTATATTAAAGTTTGCATGTTATTATTACCCATCTATGGATGATTATTTTGGTCTCAGAGAAGCGAAGTCATTTCACAAACATCACATCTACTTAACCAGCATCATGTCTGATGGAACTGAAACAGCAAACCTAGCTTTTACCCTAAATTCACATTTTCATTTTATTCTTTTATACTTCCTACTCAGTGACAATATCATGAAATAGTTCTGATTCTGGCACTGTGTGTTGAGAGTATCAAAATGACTAGAGAAACTCATAAATACATTGTCAGCATAACAATTCATTCTTCTTAGTTTATAGTAACTTGCCTATGCTTGTTTCCACAGAAATCTCTCTGGATTTAGATATAAAAGCTAATTTTAGATTAATTAGTACACAGATATAGAAAATAGAATAAATAAAAGAAGATTGCATCAAAGATAAATGGAATTCCATCACCAAGTATGCATTTTTAGAATAAAAGCAATAATATTACCAGAGGTGTAAAAATCAGAGACAACCTTTTAGAGAAGGTATGCCAGGCAAAGATAGATTAATATAATATGAGCTACAAAAAGAATACACTGAAAGAAATGGGGGAAGATAGTTGGTGATAAATAAATATGTGTGGAATGTATTAATGTAAAAAAGTACATTAACTATTTCATCTTAAAAAAAAGAAACAAAAACAAACTGTTAATTTAATGGGTGTCACATTGAATCTGTAGATCACTTTTGGGAGAATGGCGATTTTGATATTTATTATGCTTATCTAAGATCATGGAAGATCTTTCCATCTTCTAAGGTCTTTATCAATTTCTTCTTTCAACTTTTTATAGTTTTCCTTATAGAGGTCTTTTACCTCTTTGGTTAGGTTTAACCTTAAGTATGTTATTTTTGGGGGTGCTATTGTGAGTGGAATTCTTTTCTGGATTTCTTTTTCAATGGATTTATTGTTGGTATACAGGAAAGCTTCTGATTTTTTAAGATGTTGTATCCAGACATTTTGCTGAATTTGTTGATCAGTTTTATACGTTTTTTGGTTGACTTTGTTGAGACTTCTAAGTAAAGTATCATGTCATCTGCAAAAAGGGATAGTTTTATTTCTTCTTTCCTTGTTTTTGCACCTTTGATTTCCTTTTCTTGCCTTATTGCTCTGGCTAGGGTCTCAGGTATTATATTGAACAGAAGTAGTAATAATGGACATCCTTGTCTTGTTCCTGTTTTTTTTTTTTTTTTTCGGTACTGGGGATTGAACTCAGGGGCATTCTACCTCCGAGCTACACCTCCAGCCCCATTTTCTATTCTTTATTTTGAAACCGAGTCTCACTAAGTTGCAGAGTGCCTCACTAGGTAGCTGAGGCTGGCCTCGAACCCAGATCCTCTGGTCTCAGCCTCCCGAATGCTGGGATTACAAGCGTGGCGCGCCACCACGCCTGGCCTTGTTCCTGTTTTTAGTGATAACTCTTGCAGTTGTTCCACATTTAATATGATGTTGGTTGTGGGCCTATTGTATATTGCCTTTATATATATATATATTTTTTTTTTTGCGGTACTGGGGATTGAACTCAGGGGCATTCTACCTCCAAGCTATACCCCCAGCCCTATTTTTTATTCTTTATTTTGAAATCGGGTCTCACTAAGTTGCAGAGTGCCTCACTAGGTAGCTGAGGCTGGCCGCGAACCCGGATCCTCCGGTCTCAGCCTCCCGGTCTCAGCCTCCCGAATGCTGGGATTACAAGCGTGCGCCACCACGCCCGGCTGCATATTGCCTTTATAATGTTGAGGTATGTTCCTTCTTTTCCTATTCTCTGCAGTCTTTTTAGCATGAAGGGGTATTGGATCTTATCAAATGCTTTTTCAGCATCAATTGAAATGATTGTGTGATTTCTGTCTTTGATTCTGTTTTATGTGGTGAATTGCATAGATTGTTTTTCATATGTTGAACTAGCTTTGTATTCCTGGGATGAACCCAACTTGGTCATGGTGTATAATTTCCTTTTTTTTTTTTTTTTTTTGCAGTACTGGGGATTGAACTCAGGGGTATTCTACCTCCGAGCTATACCCCCAGCCCTATTTTTTATTCTTTATTTTGAAACAGGGTCTCATTAAGTTGCTCTTAATGTGGTTTTTAATGCACATTGCTAGTATTTTGTTTAGTAGTTTTGCATCTAAGTTCATCAGTGATATAGCATATAGTTTTCTCCTCACAGACATAGAAAAATTAGTCCTTAAATTCATTTGGAACAACAAAAAGCTCAGAATAGTCAACGTAATTCTTAGCAACAAGAACCATACAGGAGGCATCACAAAACCTGACTTTAAACTATACTACAAAACCACAGTAATAAAAAATAGCATGGAATTGGCACAAAAATAGACACATAGACCAATGGACCAGAATAGAAGTTTCAGAAACAAACCCACATGCTTATAGACAATTGATTTTTTACAAAGGAGCCAAAACCATACACTGAATAAAAGATAGCCTCTTCAACAAATGATGTTGGCAAAACTAGTTAACCACATGTAGGAAAATGAAAATAAACCTCACTTTCTCACCCTGCACAAGAGTCAACTCAAGGTGGATCAAAGACCTGGAAGTCAGGCCAGAGACCTTGCAGCTACTTGAAGAGGGCATAGGCCCAACACTTCAACACATAGGCACAGGTAAAAACTTTCTCAAAAAGACTCCAAAAGCACAAGCAACTCAAAGAAAGATCAATACATGGGATTGTATTAAACTGAAGAGCTTTTATGCAGCAAAGAAAACTATCAAGAACCTCAACAGAGAGCCCACGGAGTGGGAGAAAATTTTTGCCAGCTACTCTTCTGATAGAATATACAGAGAACTCAAGAAACTCACAGCTAAGAAAACAAGTAACTCAATCAAAAAATGGACAAAGGATCTAAATAGACACTTCACAAAAGAAGAAATACAAATGGTCAATAAATGTATGAGGAAATATTCAACATCATTAGCAGTCAAAGATCTGCAAATCAAAACTACCTTGAGAGTTCACCTAACCTCAATTAGAATAGCAATCATCAAAAAAACAAGCAACAACAAATGCTAGTGAGGGTGTGGAGAAGTGGGAACCCTAATACACTGTTGATGGGATGGCAGATTAGTGCAACCACTTTGGAAAACAGTATGGAGGATCCTCAGATGAATGGGAATGAACCTACCATATGATCCAGCAATACTACTTCTGGGAATGGAAACCAAACTATCAGACCAACACATGTGTATCTATGTAATAGCTGCATAATTCACAATTGCCAAACTATGGAACCAACCAAGATGTCCATCAACAGATGAATGGATTATAAAACTATAGGATATGTACACAATGGAATTGTACTCAGCCATGAAGAAGAGCATCCATTGCAGGGAAATGGATGGAACTGGAAAACATTATGCAAAGTAAGATTAGTCAATCACAAATAGTAAACAATTGTATGTTCTCCCTAATATATGGAAGCTAGGGAGAAAGTGGGACATAAGAAGGACTCCAGACAAAGAAGGAGAAACCTTAGATGAGTAAAGAAGGTGACCTAACTGAAGGTGATGGGGGGGTGGGGAAACACCCTAATGCACATGATGTACTTTCACAAACATATCAAAGTCAATCACTAAACTGAACTTGAGAAGGAGGGAGGGCAAGGGAGTGGGGCAGGAGTTGGGAAATGAGAGATGTGTGCATATATGTCTTTACCAGCTTGTACCTAACAAAGATGTATGATTACAATGCACCAATAAAACAAAAGAAATTTAAAAAATCAAATAAAAACAAACTATTAGCTGTATTTCATGCTATTGCTTATAACATAATACCATTGCTAGCTCCAGTTACATATACACAAAAAAAATACATGCACCCATGTACTTACATGTACACACGTATACAAATTTTTACTTCCTTGGTACATTAGGACCACATAAAAAGTAAGTGGGAAATAACAAAAAAGTGAGTTATTTTCAGAAGCAGCAATACTAATTCTATCTCTTAAAGTTTCCTCTAATAAAATGTTTCATTGCAAAAGAGAGTTTATGCCTTGCTGAACACACACTAGGGTTCATAAAATACAAGATAAAATAAAGTGTATAGAAATTTAAAAACATGTCATTCCCTCTTATGGTCATAAATTTTCAACTGTACTTCTTAAAAAATTCACAGGATTTTCTGCAAGAATTGTAAAATTCTAGCAGTGACCCCGCTGAGTAGAGCATGTCAAAATCCTTTGAGCTAATAACTGCATCTGGCTTGATAATCCAATCTGGGATTTTTCTTTTCTTCTCTTTCTTTGAAAGAACATAACAAATTTGCCCAGTTTTATATTTATAATGAAGAACATAAAGCCTATTTTTTGCAGGAAAAAGTAAATTCACTTTCTATACTGTTAAGTAGCACCTAACAATGTTTCAGTCAATGACAGAACACATATACAGTAGTGGTCCTAGAACATTATTTGTCGTAATTAAGTTGCTGTGGAACATACCTGTAATCCCAGTACTTGAGAGGCTGAGACAGAAGGACTATAGGTTCAAGGCCAGCTTCAGCAATTTAGTAAGTCCCTCAACAACTCAGGAAGACCCTGTTTCAAAAAAAATAAAAATAAAATAAAATAGGGCTGAGGGTCTGACTCAGAGGTAGAATATCCCTGGCTTCCATCCCCAGTACAAAAAATAGGGCTAATTATGTCAAAGGTATTGGAATATTTTAGAGCAACACTTTATTCGTGTGTTTGTGGTGATGCTGGTGTAAGCAAGCCTATTGTGCCACTAATCGCAGTTATACCATCTTTAACCTTTTATACTATATTGTTACTTTACCGTTTCTATGTTAGATATGTTTAGATAACATTGTGTTACAAACATCTATAGTATTTAATGCAACAACATGCTGTATAGGTCTGTAGCCTAGAGCACTAGGCTATTGCATGTAGTACAGGTGTGTAGTAGGCTATAGAATCTAGGTTTGTGTAAGTAGTCTCTACGATGTTCACACAGCAATGAAATTACCTAACAACACTTTTAATACAACATTTATAAAAATATAAATTTATTCATAATTCTTTGTGTTACAGTGTAAAAATCTTTTACACATACAGCTAAATATATATAAATAAGAGCATCTAGAAAGAACACTGTTCTTTAAAGCACTATGTTTCTCATCTGATTAGTTACTAATATATACAATTACAACTGAATGGATGGAATGCTGATATCACTGCTTATTTTATTAGAGTAGTAAAGCAGGTACAGTGCTATCTGCCCTGCTTGTTTATAATATTACTCATAAACAGTTTTGTGTGCACTCTATTTAAATTTCCCAGCTTGATTAGCTAACAATCTGCATTAAAACATTCAAGGTAAAATGGAAAGCTAATTACATAGAGATTTTTAAGCTTATTTGCACACAACAGGATTTATTAGTGCCCATGAAGGCGAAAAACAGTATATGTGCTCTCATATCCTCACTAATTCCCTTTGATAATTCAAAATGTCCACAGAGAAAGTAAATGAGGTAGAACATAGAAATATTTGTAGTAGTAGCATTATTTGGAGAGAAGATAATGTTCCTTGTTTCTATGAACAGGTTATGAATTACTTTTATTCTGGAATATTGCCCAAATTTTAGAATGCTCCATTTAATGATGTATAGAAAGATAAAACTTTCTTTTTTATTATGAGTTGATTCCTATTCATTGCATTCTTACAATTTTTCTATTAGGTCTCTCTCCTTTTCTTTTAGTAACTGAATGATACCAATTATGGAATACCAAAAGAAGGAATTCAGGTGATAAAAGGCTCAAAATATATAACACAGAGCACTATCATAAAAACCTGTTATTTCAGAATGGAAAATAGAAAAGTTTAAACTGGAATATTTTTAAACTAGGACAAAATGGATTTTTCTTAAACATTTTTAAAAGATTCTCAAAAAAATTATAAAATAAAATATTTTAGCACATTTGAAGTACTACTCAATTATAAAATTTGAAATACAGCTGCCACAAATATTTTTGTATTCAGAGGTCAGTAAATTTAAGTACATTTAAAAATCTTCTGGTAGAAAATCCTATGAAAAGAAGTCTGAATCTGAAACTTTTGTTAATGACCTAGTTTCAAGTTTAAAAAAAATTTTGCTCATGTTCATTCTTGGACTAAAATAAAATAAATGATCATATTGTTTTGTAAAATGAAGATTTTTCATCAGTTTATTGAAGCATGTGACTTTCTATTATTTTGGAGGTAGGAGCACCAGTAAGACTGTTCTCCTCACCACTGCCCTTGTAAACACTCCCTCTGTATCCATTTTTCCTCTCTTGGAAATCTCAATATTTTATCATTTTTATAAAATAAACTTCCTCCATCTAGTTATACCTAAAAAGAACTGGTTCAGGGTAGCATAAAAACTGCAGATCTTTCTCCAGTTTAAGAACTATCTTCCCCTAATGGTAGTCGTCTTTAATATTGTATGCCCATAGGTGGGAGAGGTGGGATGCAGCCTTCATTTGTTTTCTTTTCATCGCTTTTTTCACTTAAGAGCTGTAATATCAGCCCCTCACTTGCTGGAGCAGTGTTTAGAGGAGACAGGTAAGAGTGTGTACGGTCTTATTTGACTTGTAGACATGTAATCTACCTTTGGTTTCCTCTCAATATAGAAGATCCCAGTGCTTAGTCCTGTGCAGTCTTGAAGGAGGAGGAGAGGATATTTTTTATATGACCTTTCCTCCATCACAGGGTTGCACTCATTTATAGGTTTTGTTTTGTTTTTATTTTCAACAAAATAAAAACATGCTAGGCAAGCCTGCTAACACTGAGCTATGTCCTCAGCCCTCATCTATAGTTTTCTGAAACAGGTCATGCCTCCTCTCAACCCTCATCTTTTTCTCCCTGCTGTCTAGATTTGAAGTTCCTCTTTGATTGATTCTCCCTTGATCCTGTACTGTCTCCTGGAGCACAATTCCACCTAACGTGGCCTCTTCCAGCTGCTTTCTCAGGAATCACATCACAGTCATGTTCCTTATGCATGGAAGCTTGCATCTC
>PVLC010048677.1:0-10681 GCA_004027655.1 Graphiurus murinus
AAAAAAAAAAAAAAAAAAAAAAAAGGTCTTGCTAAGTTGCTGAGGCTGCCCTTGAACCTCTGGTTTTCCTATCTCAGTCTCCCAAGTACTGGAGTTACAGGTGTGTGCCATGATGCCCAGGGGACCCTGTGCACCCCATTTCTTTCTGTGCTGTATTTGGGTGCTTAACTTCTCTCTCTCCCACTAGACTGAAGAGTCCTTATTAGTAGGAGTCTGATTCAGCACAGGGCCTGGGGTATGTTAGGTGCTCATTAAACGTTCCAATCAACAAAGAGATGAAAGAATCCAGCCATCTCTTTTTTCCTGTCTGCATTCCCTTCTTCTTTCCCATCCTGTCGCTCTGCCGGGGGAAGTTGGGATTCCACCTGCTCTGGAACCCAGCTTCAGGCTTTGTCCCTGGAACAGCAGGACGGTGCCAGGAAGACGGCTCCCAAGCTGCAGTCTGAGCCCAGCAGATCTGGAATCCTTGCGGAAACACGCTTGTCAGGGGCTTGGAGGGTGAGGGTTCGAGTCTAGGTGACCTTGGATGGAGCCTCACGTTCTCAGGGTCTCTTCCCCACCTGCCAATGAAAGAGTTGGAACTTGCTAAGTGTTTCCCAGACCTGAACATGTCTATGCCGTCCTGCTCTGTACGTCACCCTCGGGCCTGGCCCCAAGCAGGACTATGAGAGCCAGGCAACAGGAGGACTGGGGAGGTCGAGGCTGCTCCCCACCCTGCAGGCCCTTGTGCCTCAGAACCAGAAGCAAGAATGCAGGCAGGACGCAAGCCCTGATATTAGCCGCAGCCCCCTGTCCCACAGCCCCTATTCCTGGGGACCCCCCTCCCTCAAGGTTGCCAATCCTCTCTTGCTTCCCCTAGCAGCTTGAGACCGAAAGGAAGCTGATGGTTCTGCCTCCAACCCGATGAATAAACTTCAGGCAAGCCCTTCCGCTTCCTGGGCCTCAGTTTCCCCAGCTCTGTGCTTCCTGGGGTGTAGGAAGGGCTACCTCAGTGGACCTCAAGCATGCAGCAGGTTTCCTTGGTGAGAGGCTGACCGGCTTCTGTTCCCAGAGGCCCCTGGGTCACAGCGTCCGGCAGCTGGGATGCCCCAGCAGCGGGGCCCTTGGTCGGAAGCCAGCCGGCTGGCCTCAGTGGCCATGGGAGGCGGGTGCCTCGCCCTCGGAAGCAGGCCTAGCTCAGGTCGTGAGTCTGGTTAACGCCTCTGTGTATCAGGCCCGTCGCCCGTTGACGGGATTTTTTGTTTAACTGGAGGCATAAGAAAACAAAACAATACTATCTGTCGGCACGCAGAGGAGGAGGAGCTGCTGCGACCAAAAGTGCTTAGTGTCGGGAAGGTGGGGGCGCAGGCTGCGGGCGCCCCTGGGCTGGTCCCTTCTCTGCGGGCTTCAGTCTCACCACTGCCAGTGAGCAGGCTGGGAGGATTCCCGCTGGCTAACTCGAAGCCTGGCACCCGCCTCAGGATTAGCTGGGGAGCCTGGTAAATGCAGATCCCCAGGCTCCCGTCCAGCCCCCCCCCCCCCGGCCCAGCCTCTCCCACGGCTGGTGACTGCTCTGGTGTCTCAGGACCTGCATCACGGAGCAGGAACGCTCAGCGCAGGACCTGGCCCACAGCAAGCGCTCGCCATGTGGGGAGCTGAAGTCCAAAGGGTAGGCACCCAAAGGCCCATGGGTGGGGCAGTTCTGATCACCCCAGTTTTTTTTCTTTTTTTTTTTTTTTTTTTTGCGGTATTGGAGATTGAACTCAGGGGCATTCCACCTCCAAGCTACACCCCTAGCCCTATTGTTTATTCTTTATTTTGAAACCGAGTCTCACTAAGTTGCGGAGTGCCTCACTAGGTAGCTGAGGCTGGCTTCGAACCCGGATCCTCCGGTCTCAGCCTCCCGAATGCTGGGATTACAAGCGTGCGCCACCACGCCCGGCTATCTCATGACTTCTTAGATGTGCTAATAAGCACAGAAGTTCTCTGGCTTACAATGGTTCAAGGCACAATTTTTCACTCTAACAACGGGTGGTATGAGCGCCCAATGCAGATGTGGTTCCCAGGTTGGGATTTTGATCTTTTGATCCAAACCAATGATATGGGATACCACACTCTCTCAAGATGCTGGGCAGTGGCCGCCAGCCCAGCCCTCTGTTGCTAAGCTAGGATGTTCGGTAAGTTAGGATATCAGATACATGTCTTTTTGTGGTACTGGGGATTTTTGGGTACTGTGGCATTCTACCTCCGAGCTACACCCCCAGTCCTATTTTTTATTCTTTATTTTGAAACAGGGTCTCACGAAGTTGCAGAGGGCCTCACTAGGTAACTGAGGCTGGCTGCGAACCCAGATCCTCCAGTCTCAATCTCCCAAGTTCTGGGATTACAAGCGTGCGCCACCATGCCCGGCTGACATCTCTCTTTATTGACCAACAGAATTGTTAACTTCTAGTGCTTTGCTGCGCCATTACCTAATCATAAGTCGAGGAGTATCTGTATTTGATTCTTTCTTTCCCCTCTAAATGAAAAGATAATCAGTAACTTTAGTGTGCCAGTTTGGAACTTTGAGCTGGACCATTTCATGCTCACATTCTGCCAAGACGCACACACACACACACACACAGGCTTCTTCCCTCTCCTCTCATTCCTGGTGACCATGAGACTCCCACCTAATGAACCTTTACGTCCCTTGAGGGTTGGGAGTGAGTCTTGATCACCTTGGATTCTCTTGGCACCGGGCTGTGCTCATACTAACTCAGGCCCTGCTCTCTAAGCGAGCGTGTAAAACCACGGGCAGCCAAAGGCAGCTGCAGCCTGCGTTCTGGAGGAGGAGTCCGCCGACCTGGGGGAAGGGTGGTTGCAGCCCTCACACAAGGGCCGTATCAACCAAAGCCTCCAACCCAGAGTCGCAAACTGAGGCCACATCCGGCCACACATGGGTTTAGTTTGGTCCAATCAGCACTAAAAATGTGTTTTAAGTTAAAACATTTAAAAATGGGGGATTTGATATAATAACCTAGACTCGAAGGATTTAGCAGTACCGGGTTGCAATTCTCAAATGGCCACCGTTGGCCGGGGTGGGCATGGACATTCTTTCCAGGCAGGACGCCACCCTTCAGTGTGACACAGCCCTGTCCAGATCCCTTTGGTCAATTCTGTCTCGGTGAGTCTCCGCAGACCAGGCGGACCCACAGGCAGACCCGCAGGGGACCCTCTTGTGAGTCCACGGGGGGGTTGGGGGGCAAGGCTAGAGGGTCTGAGAGACACCGGGCAGTCATTGCCACCGGCATCCTCTGGCTTCTTCGTTGGCAAATTCCAAGTCACTCCTGTGTGACCGGAAGCAGCGACACGATGCTAATTAATATTGTCAGAAGTAAATTTTTATGGCATCATAAAAAAAGACACATATTTGAAAGCAGCTTGGCAAGGCGAATTTTTTTTTTTTTTTTTTCAAAAAGGGATCCTGTCACCAGTAAGGTCAGGTGTGCAAGAACAAACAGGAAACTTGCGTTTTACGTCCAGCGGGGGCTTCTATGCAGGCTGCGCTCCTATGGGTGGGGACACAGCCTCACAATCTTTACACCATTGGCTGAAGGGGGCCCTGGGGAGGGGTTGGCACCCACAATTTCCAGGAAATGCTATCTTCACAAAAATACCAGCTCATGCGTAAGGTTACACAATGGCAGATTTACAACATGGAGCCCAAGTCAAGCTATTCCTTTGATAGAAAAGATCGAATTAAGCCGGGCGTGGTGGCTCACGCTTGTAATCCCAGCATTCGGGAGGTTGAGACGGGAGGATCCAGGTTCGTGGCCAGCCTCAGCTACCTAGTGAGGCACTCCGCAACTTAGTGAGACCCTGTTTTAAAATAAAGAATAAAAAATCGGGCTGGGGGTATAGCTTGGAGGTAGAACGCCCCTGAGTTCAATTCCTAGTACCGCAAAAAAAAAAAAAAAAAAAAAAGAAAAGATCGAATTATATTCTCACGCTATCAGTGGTATTGAGTACTGAGCGAGTGTACGCCGGGCTGGAACTGAGCTAAGCAACCCACTCTCAGGAGCGCCTTTAATCCTTCACAGGCACGACTGTCTCCATGAATCTGATGACAAAATGAGTCTCTGGGAGCGTGGGTAACTTGTCCAGCTGATACCTCCGGCAAGTGGCAAAGCTTGGATCCCAAGGACTTAGTCTGCCAGGCCCCACTCGCTGCCTCAGGGAGGAATGGTGACCTGCTCCTTTGCAGATTAGCCTAACGCAGAGGAGGCGTTGGAGAAAGCGCTACACAGAGGCTTGGGCTTCCCACGTGGGACCGCACGCGGAACAGATCAAAATGTGGCTTCGGAGTTAGACAGACCTGAGCTCAAAGCCCAAGCCCTAGCTAGTAACACCTGTTACTGGCTATGCCGCCATGACAAGTGCCTGCACCTCTCTGAGCCTCGGTTCTCTCTTCGGTGAACTGGATAGGACGGTAGCACCTGCTGCGTTTAGGGGGGCGGAGGCTTGAGACACTGCACTTAACTACTGTGTCTACAGAGTTCTTGGGTGGCAGGAATCAGCAACAACCTGGCTAAAACGTCAGCAAGGCGGGCGGGGGGCTGTTGGACTCGGAGGGTCTCAGGAAAAACCACAGAGCGAGGGATGCTCAGGAATCAAGACAGCGGGAAGAACAGACACCCTTGTCAGAGGCCGCTCTGAACAAATAGGCCCCGCCCCTTTTTCTCGCCTCTCCGATACCGGGTCCTGGGAGATGGGCCTGCCCGGGGTCACAGTCTAACCTGGAAGTCAACTTGAGATGAAGATTCTTTTCTTTTGGGGGGGGGGGCACTGGGGATTAAACCCAGGGACATTCTACTTCTGAGCAACATCCCTATCCCTTTTTATCTATGTCTATCTATCTGTCTATCTATCTATCTATCTATCCATCCATTTATTTTTGTGTAGTACTGGGGATTGAACCCAGAGGCATTCTACCTCCAAGGCAGACCCCCCAGCCCCATTTTATTTCTTATTTGGAAACAGGGTCTTGCTAGGTTGCTGAGAGCCTAAGTTGCTGAGGCTAGCTTCGAACCTGCGATCCTCCTGTCTCAGCCTCCCACGTACTGGAATTATAGGCATGTGCCACTGCACCTGGCTTTATTTTATTTTATTTTGCAGTACTGGAGATTGAACCCAGGGGCATTTTACCTCCGAGCTACACTCCCAGCCCTATATTTTTTTTTTTTTTTTTTTTGAGGTACTGGGGATGGAACCCAGGGGCATTCTACCTCCAAACTATATCCCCAGCCCTATTTTTTTTTTTTTATTCTTTATTTTGAAACAGGGTCTTACTAAGTCGCAGACTGGCTGCAAACCTGGATCCTCCTGTCTCAGTCTCCCAAGTACTGGGATTACAAGCGTGCGCTACCACACCCGGCTCTCTAGCTCTATATTTATTCTTTATTTTGAAACAGGGTCTCACTAACTTGCAGAGGGCCTCACAAAGTAGCTGAGGCTGGCTACAAACCTACAATCCTCCTAACTCAGCCTCCCAAGTACTGGGATTACAAGCATGCGTCACCACACCTGGCTTTTGTGTTTTATTTTGAAACAGGGTCTAGCTAAGTTTCTGAGGGCCTCGCTAAATTGCTGAAGCTAGCCTCAAATCTGTGATCCTCCAGTCTCAGCCTCCTAGGTATTGGGATTACAGGTGTGTACCACCACACCTGGTGAGCTGAGGATTCTTTTGCAATTTCCTTGTTTAGGAGAAGAGGAGGGCTAGGAACAGGACCGGTTGGGGCAAGAAGCTGCAGAGATGTGGTTTCCAGAGAAGTCAACTGCAGCCTGATCCCACGGGAGCTCGGAACAGGAATTGCACTGTGGAACTTGCATCTGGAGGCAAGGGGCTGGGTTTCCCCAACATTCTTCCTTCCCGGACCCCAGGTCACCCTTGGGGGAAGAAGTGCAACCTCTCCAGTAGCTCCAGGTAAATCACCTGCGATAATCCCAGGGGAAGGAGGCAGCTGCGATATGTTATCCAACCATCTAACACTGTAGGAGAAGCTCAGGAAGGGGTCTGGGCAGGGCCTGAGGAGCACCTGTTACCCTACCTGTTCCTGAACGTCCTAAGCAGCCCACACGGCATGAGGGGGGCATGCTCACAGGAAAGGGAGCCAGGGTGCTATCTGCAGAAGAAAAAGTGGACACAGGGGGCTGAAAATAAAGCAAACAGTCACTACAAACGGTTAGCCCCAAGTCCGCCCTGTGAAAGTATCAAATCAGTGGGGCAGCGGGCACAGTGGCGCACGCCTGTAATCTCAGTACTGAGGAAGCTGACACAGGAGTATTGCAGGTTCGAGTACAGCCTTAGCAACTTAGGGAGACCCGGTTTGTTTGTTTGTTTGTCTTGTTTTGTTTTTGCGGTACTGGGGATTGAACTCAGGAGCATTCTACCGCTGGGTGACAGCCCCAGTCCTATTTTTTATTCTTTATTTGGGAACAGGGTCTCACTAAGTTGCAGAGGGCCTCACTAAGCAGCTGGACTGGCCACCAACCCGGATCCTCCAGTCTCAGCCTCCCAAGTACTGGGATTACAAGCGTGCACTACCACGCCCGGCTGAGACCCTGTTTTTAAGTTAAAAATTGAAAAAAGGGGGGGAGGAGGTTTGGGTGTGTAGCTCAGAGGTAGAATGCCCCTGGGGGCTCTTTTCAGTATCAAAGCAAACCAAACAAAATCAATGGTGGCAATTAAAATAAGTGTAACAGGATATTAAAATGGAAGTGTCAGCTAAGAGGCCAAGATTCAATAGATACCACATTCCAGGATGAGCTGTAAGATCATGGCGCAATATTTACAAAGGAAAACAAAAACTGGTTGTTTCCAACACCTTATTTACTACCAGAGGGTGTGTGTGTGTGTGTGCATGCATGTGTGTGTGTGTGTGTGTGTGTGTGTGTGTGTGTGTATTACTAGGGATTGAGCCCAGGGGCATTCTACCTCTGAACTACACCTTCAGCCCTATTTTTAATTTTGTAAAATTTTGAAACAGGATCTTGCTAGGTTGCTGAGGGTCTTGCTAAATTGCTGAGACAATTTCCTAACCTGCGATCCTTCCATCTCAGTCTCCCAAGGACTGTGATTACAGGTGTGCATCACCATGCCCGGCTATGAGAGAATTTAAGGGATCGGAAGTTGTTGGGGACAAAAAGAAAAGAAAAAATTCCCCACCCATTACTTTAAATTGGGAGCTGGTGATGTAGTTCAGTGGTAGAACACTTGTCTGGCATGCTTATGGCCCTGGGTTCAATCCCCAGTACTGAAAAAAAAAAAAAAAAAAAAATCAAAACAAAGCATGAATTTTAAATGTACTTTAGAGCTGGGCATGGTGGCACATGCTTGTAATCCCAGCATTTGGGAGGCTGAGACTGGAGGATACCGGTTCGAGGCCAGCCTCAGCTACCTAGTGAGGCACTCTGCAACTTAGTGAGACCCTGTTTCAAAATAAAGAATGAAAATAGGGGTATAGCTCGGAGGTAGAGTGCCATTCAGTTCAATCCCCAGTACTGAAAAAAAAAAAAAAAAAGGGCTGGGGGTATAGCTCGGAGGTAGAGTGCCATTGAGTTCAATTCCTAGTACCGCAAAAAAAAAAAATTTACTTTAAAGCTGGGCATGGTGGCACACGCTTGTAATCCAGTACTTGGGAGACTGAGACAGAAGGATCACAGATTCAAGGACAACCTCAGCAAGTAGTGAGACTCTCATAAACCTATCGAGACTCTGTTTCCAAAATAAGAAATAAGAGCCGGGCGTGGTGGCACACGCTTGTAATCCCAGTATTTGGGAGGCTGAGGCCCGAGGATCCGGGTTCTCGGCCAGCCTCAGCTACCTAGTGAGGCACTCCACAACTTAGTGAGACTCGGTTTCAAAATAAAGAATACAAAATAGGACTGGGGGTGTAGCTTGGAGGTAGAATGCCCCTGAGTTCAATCCCTAGTACCGAAAAAAAAAAAAAAAGAAAAGAAAAGAAATAAAAATGGGGCTGAGGGTGTGACTGCTCCCTGGGTTCAATCCCTAGTAACACAAATTAAATAAACAAACAAACAGTGAGGCATTTTTGAAACTTCATTTCAAATATGTGACACTGGCAGGTTGGGGCTTGAAGGTCAGGCCTAAAGTTTCTCTTCGGAAAATGAGGCTCCGTTATTTTGGGGTTTGGCAAGTCTGAGCCCAAGGTCACGCTGCGTTTTGAGATGGAGGCTCCAGCCTGCGCCGCCGAGCAGCCCTTTCTGCGCATACTGCCCCCTGAAGAGGGCTGAGTACATCTGACAGGGGCAGGAGCCCCGGAGAGAGCAGGGAAGGGGTGTGTGTGCCCCCCAGACTGCAGGCGGCTGAGGTCCCTGGGCTGGGCCGAGGGGGGTCTCTGGCCCCCTGGGCTCCTCACTTTGGTTCCTGGAATCCGGTCTGTGCCATGTGCCATGATGGCTACGCCGCACTCTGGCTTCACAGGCTGTGAGTGAGGCTGGTGGGTTGTGACAGCTGTGGCAGGAGCTGGGGCAACACGGGCTTCCCAAGGACCCACACCAAGTGTGCACCAGGCACAAAGCAATTATCTTTTTATTTTGAAAGTCTTGAACTGTCCAGAGACAGAGCCCCCCACCATATTTGGGGAGTACTGGGGCTTGAACCCAGGAGCTCTCTACCTCTGAGCTACACCCCCAGACCTTTTTTATTTTTTTATGTTTCGAAACAGGATCTCACTGAGTTGCCAAGGCCGGTCTCAAATCTGCGATCCTCCTGTCTCAGCCTCCCAAGTACTGGGACTACAGGCGTATGCCACCACTTCCAGCTTTCCACCACATTTTACAGACCGGGAACCGGGGCCCATGTATGACCAGGGACTTCCAGGGCTGAGTGCCCTCAGGCACGAGTGGACGTGACGGGAGCCCTTCTTCTGCAAATGCCCCTCGGAGATGCACGGGGGGCGAAGGGAAGGCGCCCATCGGGGAACCGAGGCAAGAAAGTCCAGGAATTGCTGTATCTGGTTTTAACGATAGGGCGTGTGAAGGACAGGCACGGCTTGGAGGCAGAGGCCGCAGGAAAAGGAGATGGAGAAGCCTGGTTCCTACACGGAGGCATCCATCTGTCCATCCCCTTGCGGACAAAGGAGAGCCCCGCAGCCAGCGTGTTCGCGTTTTTTTTTTTTTTTTTTTTTTTTTTTTTTTTTTTTTTTGGCCCTGAGAGGCGGTGCGCATTATCTCAGTTAATCCTCACTCAAGCCTGCGAGGCCAGTTCTGAGGTCAAACAGCCATTTCACAGATAACCGAGGCACCGGGACGTTAAATCCCGAGCCCAAAGTTGCTTCTTGGTGAGTCAGGATTCCAGTCTCAGAAGCTCTGCCACTCGGCCTGCGGATGTTTTAGGGGATCATTGGGGTGAAGGTCTGGGGCGAATTCCAAGCTCCAAGGGGTCTCCTCCAGGACCGAAGGCAGAACTATGGCTAATGAGGACCACACAGAGTCCCCCCAGTATTCCCTGGGTCGGAGAATCATAGAAAGCTGGGAGTAGTGGCACACACCTGTAATCCCAGTACTTGGGAGGCTGAGACAGGAGGATTGCAGGTTCGAGGCCAGCCTCAGCAACTTAGTGAGACTCTCAACAACTTAGCTAGACCCTGTTTCAATTAAAAAAAAAAGGGATGGGAGCCGGGCGTGGTGGCGCACGCTTGTAATCCCAGCATTCGGGAGGCTGAGACCGGAGGATCCGGGTTCGCGGCCAGCCTCAGCTACCTAGTGAGGCACTCCGCAACTTAGTGAGACCCTGTTTCAAAATAAAGAATAAAAAATAGGGCTGGGGGTGTAGCTCGGAGGTAGAACGCCCCTGAGTTCAATCCCCAGTACCGCAAAAAAAAAAAAAAAAAAAAAAAGGGATGGGGATATAGTTCAGTGGTAAAACAGTTTACCAAGAACGTGTGAGGCCCTGGGTTCAATCCCTAGTACTACAAAACAAAACAAAAAAACTAATAATAATCAATAATTCTTTATTTTTACAGCTATCCAAGCAAAATAATTCATTTTCATCAGTATCCCCTCCCAACATTACTAAGTGAAAAAAATTTTTTTTTTAAAAAGGGTACCCCTCATTTTGGAAATATGCACAACACAAGGTAACATAGTTATTTGGGGGTCATAGATAATACATGGTTTCTTTTCTTTCCCAAATTGCCTATATTGAGTTTTGTATAAAAAACTATATAAGTGCCGGGCGTGGTGGCACATGCTTGTAATCCCAGCATTTAAGAGGCTGAGACTGGAGGATCCAGGTTCGTGGCCAACCTCAGCTATCTAGTGAGGCATTCTGTAACTTAGTGAGACCCTGTTTCAAAATAAAGAATAAAGCCGGGCGTGGTGGCGCACGCTTGTAATCCCAGAATTTGGGAGGCTGAGACCAGAGCATCCAGGTTCAAGGCGAGCCTTAGCTACCTAGTGAGGCATTCCGCAACTTAGTGAGACTTAGTTTCAAAATAAAGAATAAAAAATAGGGCTGGGGGTATAGCTCGGAGGTAGAATGCCCCTGAGTTCAATCCCCAGTACCGCAATAAAGCAAGCAAGCAAGAAAGAATAAAAAATAGGGCTGGGGGTGTAGCTCGGAGGTAGAATCTCCGAGTTCAATCTCCAGTACCGCAAAAAAAAAAAAAAAAAAAAAAAAAAAAAAAAAAAAAAAAAAATA